>PVKE010013242.1:0-36870 GCA_004027555.1 Craseonycteris thonglongyai | reverse complement strand
AGGCTTTGAAGAAATAGCAAACATCATTTACTTTTTCTATTTTTATGTTTGAAAATACATTTAAAAATCTTTAAAATATGGAGTACATTCTATGTTTGAAATATACCGGTAATCAAGCCTTTTTTTTTAATAAATCAAATTTTTTTAATATTTATTTATTTATTTTTATTGTTTTTTGACAGAGAGAGAGAGAGAGAGATACAGAGACAGAGAGAGAACTGAACTGGGGGAGCTCCCAGTTCAGCATGTGGTTCTGCATGGGCCGGGGCTGGGATTCGATCCCTGGTCCCCAGCGCTGCAAAGTGAGCGCTTAACCCACTGAGCCATCCGGCTTCCCCAATCAAGCCATTTTTATAAAAAATAATCTTCTACCTAATCTTGGTGAGACCTGTCACAATTTAGAATATTAACTCTGCCCCAAGAGTGGGTTGTGTCTACATTATAGAGCCAGATGAATCTCTCTAGAAAATACCTACTGTATTCTTTAAAGGTTAGACCTGAGTGGGATATAGAATTAGAAATTTCCATACATTATAGAGCAAAAAGATACAAAGTATGTATTTGAGTAGTTTAGAATTTCTACCCCTTTTTTATACTGTGATGATTGAATAATTTTAATGATTTAGAGTACTGATTTTCAGGGAATTTTAATAATCTCATAAAGTGTTGAAATATACTACCCTTCATTAACTGTAACTCAAGCAACCAGCAAAAAGTTTGAAGAAATAATACATCTATCAGGCATGGGTGTGTCAGTTAACTGAGAATCCATTTACATTTATCTGGCAGCTACTAGTCCCCATGGGTGCCGGTTAACTGAGAGTCTACTGTATGTAAAAAATAAAGATTTCTTAAACACTGATTATGGTTTCTTGTAACTAACTTGCACTTAATGTAGAGCAGGCTAGTACATCCAAGCCTAGCATCTGATCATCACAAACCCCCAGGGAACTTAAAAACTTACACAGAGCTTACTGGTCCCATCCCTAGACAGATATGCAAACCACTCATCTAATAGCTAGAATCTCAGTTTACTTTGTAGTTGTTTAGGCACTAAGAATTATTGATCTTATAAAACTCAGTAAGTTTTATGAATGTATTATCAGTGACTTTTTTCCACTATAGCAAAGTGAACAATTGTGAGAAGCTCTGTCTCTGTAGATGACTTTTTTTTTTTTGTACATGACTTTTGAATTGCCCAAAGAAAACTGCCTCGATCAGTTCTATTGTTTTTGAACCACTGAACCTAAGTACACATTGGGCAGCTCATTTTTTAGGCTAAAGTTTGGAAAAGATTGTAAGTTGAATGACTTTAACACCAGCAGTAATCACAACTATTCAGAAATCTATCTGTATAAGTGCCGACTTTTGTTTTATAGGTCTTGGGATCTGACCATATCCTGTTACCAGAATATTGAATTTGATTATATTAACTAAAGAAAGACTCTTAATGTTCTCTCTCTTGAGCATTTTAAATGTTGGTGTTTGCCTCAGTCTGTCTTTCAGATGTTTCCATCCGGTTTTCAGGAAAATTTATATTTGAAAATTGAACTGGTACAACTTGTCAAAACGATAATCATTTATGAAAGTCATTAATTTGTTCTGGCATCCATATCAAATGTTTACATGCATTATCACAAGGTGAATGCTGAATAAGAAGACAATTGCCATTAATGTAATTTTTTCTTTGATGTGTTTATTATCCTTTAAGATACAATTAAAATATTTTACTATTTTTCTAAATGCTTATCATAGGAACAGAGAAATTTCAAGTTACTGACATATATATCTTTAAATTAATCTGAATAAAATGTCAATAATTTGAGGCTCTTTTTCCAAATAATTGGTCATTTAAAAAATAATCAAATTTGATATATTGATGAGTTTGTAGTACTTTTCTGGGAAGATAATACATTTATGTCAGAGCTGAACCTGTAATCTGTAGTTTTTAAGTTCTAGGGAAGTTCATGCAGGAAGTTTACAGTTATAACTATGTGAGAAAGTTACTTCTCTAAATCTGAAATTGTGTGTGCAATTGCATTAGTGTGTTTGCCTGTATACGTGTGCAGATATGTTTATGAGAGCATCTATAGCTGTTATCAAGAGCTCTATAATCCAAGAGGAGTAAGTATTACTGGTTTAAGCTATCATGCAGAACTCTTATGAAAAATTAGCTTAACCAAGAAAACTTTTAAAATAACTGAGTTTCTAAACAATAATTATTAATTATTTTTTATTATTAAATTAATTTTGACATCTCATAATTGACAAAGTGGGTTAGAAGTAACACAATTTAGTTTCAGAATAAACATTAGTGCTATCATATTTTTCCAGTTTTTACAGAGTTTAAAAAATAACCAAACTATACAGCTTTTTATTGAGATATATTTGACAGATAACATTGTATCAGTTTCAGGTATACAACATAATGAATCACTATTTGTATATATTGAAAAATGATCCTCTTAATGTCTAGTTAACATTCATCACTGCACATAATTACAAACCTTTTTCTTGTGATGAGAACTTTCAAGATTTACTTTCTTAGAAATTTTCAAATATACAATACAGTATTATTAACTATAGTCACCATGCTATACATTATTTTCCAGGGCTTATTTATTGTGTAATTGAAATTATGTACCTATTGACCACCTGCACCCAATTCAACCAATAATTTAGCTTTTAAGATATTTTTCAAAGTTTATTTTTGGGGTTGTCCTTGTGATATTTACAAAACAGCCCATTAATGAAAAAAAGAGCATGACCATGTCATAACTTGTCCAACACCAAAGCACTTTCTCCATCTACTATCTGCACTTCATTTTATGCAATATCAAAATTAATGAAATTACATTAATCAGAATCTAGTGAAAAATACTCCAAATTATCTGTAGCATTTGTTTTCTAAGCTTAAAACTTTATTTTACTAGAAAAGATGCTAGAGATGTCCACACATTTTATAAAGATAGCCTGAAAAATAATAAACTACTAAACACAATTTCTTTGACTAGCTACTTAGAGGTCAAATCTATGTGTTTGATTTAAATAATTGTTTAAGTAATTATTTGTTTCATCTTTTTTGAATATGACATAAACCAGTAGCTATTTAGCACAAGAGAGATTTATAAATCTAGAGTATGGTTGGATTAATTAATTTCAATTCATTTACATCATTTTTTTAGGAATTGAACATGTAGAGGTGAAAGCCTCTCATTTTGGTACGTAATTATTAAGAAGAAGACAGTACAGTGTATCTTGTTCCCCCATAACCTTGATAGATACAGGCACAGTTAGGGATTTTGTTTTAAGGAGAGTTAGTTACTATTAGTACTGCTATTGAGAACCAGGCTCTGAAGCCCAACAGGTTGAGGTTGGTTATTTTCTATACCTTTTATGACTCAATATTCTCAGGAATTTTTTCAGTCTGTGTGGCTCAGTTTCTCCAATTATGAAGTACACAAATCATAATTAGGCTTTCTGTGATAGACTTATAAGACGTTTAAAGTGCGTATAAGGCACTGCCTGACACAAAGTTTATATTCAATTGGCTGTTATTCTTAGCAATTACAGTCTGATAGATTGACTATTAAATATAATGTTTTTACTACCCTGTATGAATTAATATCAGTTTATCGGACCAAAAGTAAGCACGATAATGAGTTTCTTGAGGCCAGAAGTCAAGGATGAAATGTCATTTGGACAATAAAAGGGACATATATGAGGGCTGTCCAGAAAGAAGTTCAGCCATTGTCAATATAATGAGAACAGTTACATGACTGGATTCTTTCCAGACAGCCCTCGTATATCTGATTGAGTCACATCTAATCTCTTTTTTTCAAATGAGTTCATTCTTTTTTTTTTTTTTAATATATTTTTATTTATTTATTTTTGACAGAGAGAGAGAGAGAGAGAGAGAGAGAGAGAACTGAACTGGAGGCACTCCCCAGTTCAGCATATGGTTCTTTTGTTTGTTTGTTTGTTTGTTTTGTTGTTGTTTTTTTAATTTATTGTTAAATTTGATGAGGTTACATTGGTTGGTAACAATTAGACAGTTTACAGATGTACAAGTCCACATCACATCATTCATGCATCGTATTATGTGCCCATCACTCAGTATCAGTTCCCCTTCCAGCATATGGTTCTGCATGGGCCGGGATTCGGTCCTCGGTCCCCGGCGCCACAAAGTGAGCGCTTAACCCACTGAGCCATCCCGTCTTCCCCAAGTTCATTCTTTTTAATCACAGTATCTAAACTAAAATTTGAATATTAAGGTTGAAGTAATATTTCTCTCAAAGTGTTCATAGCAAAGTACTGTCTTTAGACTTAACAATAAAACTTTTTTTTTTTTAAGTTGTGTTTTTTTTTAATTGTTTTTGACAGAGAGAGACAGAGAGAAAGGGGAGGGCCCAGAACAGTCTCCATAGTTGCACATCATTGGTTTTTTCACATAGTTTTATTCCTCCGGTGGGCGTGGGGCTGCACAGGGCAGGAACTGGGCCGGGGTCTTACCCCGGTGAGAACCGAACTGGAGGCACTCCCCAGTTCAGCATATGGGTCCCCACGGGCCAGGGCCGGGATTCAATCCTCGGTGTCCAGGGCTGCAAAGTGAGCGCTTAACCCACTGAGCCATCCCGGCTTCCCCTAATAAAACATTTTAAAAAAGATTTTTCAATGAGGATAGATACATGAATACTGTATATTGGGCAGATCCTTTTCTTTGTTTCATGGTTGCAAAGGTGACAAAGAAAGTAAGATTGAGTAAATCTTGAGTTCAAGCATCACAAAAGATTATCAACCTGATTCCAAGAGTTTAGAACCCTGTTTTTATCATCAGACTTTAGAAATCATACATCATTGTTCTGAGCGCTCTTCTGCAAAATACTGAAGCTTGTCCTTGGAGTTCATGAAACTTGATTTAATACAGGGGTACCCAGTCTTGACTTTCCTGGGCCACATTGGAAGAAGAATTGTCTCGGGCCACACATAAAATACATGAACACTAACAATAGCTGATGAACGTTTTTTAAAAGTTGCAAAAAATTGTTATAATGTTTTAAGAAAGTTTAAGAATTTGTTTGGGACACATTCAAATCTGTCCTGGGCCGCATGTGGTCCACTGTCCAAGCATTGGACAAGCTTGATTCAATATATACTGCTTGTCTGTACCACTAATGCAATTATTAGTAGACTCTCTGGATGTTCACTTGGCAGCAAGTGAAGAGAAACGCGCAGTCATTCTTTCAGGTATGGTAAATGCAATCTCAGGGAAGAAACTGAAAAATATAGGCCTTCTCTGACTGAAGACAGTGCCAGCACTCTTAACAAGCTATTTACCATGCAAATGAACAATGGAGGCCCACACTGAAACATCTGTTAACTACATTATACTATTAAAGGGATTAACAGCGCCAGAGCTGAAATGTGATCAGACAGGTGAAATGGTGATAAGATAAATATCCCTGCGTGAAATAGCAGTGATGCTTAATTAATTAATTAATTTTTATCGTGTTCTGGTAACTGAGTGAGAATACTTGTGAAATATGTTAAACTGTTTAAAATGTGTCCTCGGCAAGGTGTAGAAAACTAGAGACATTCAAAATGGAATATTATTGCATTTTACTTTAATTTGAAATATTTTCTGATACTGTAATAAACTCGATTGTATACAATTTGAGTGCCATTCTCTCTGCTGATGATGCTATAGAAAGATGTGTGTAATTTCCAATTATGGCAAGTGAAGTTCAGCTGCCAAATTGTTGGTTGTGAAGTTTGTCATCATATAATGTGAAAACAGAATATAAAGTAGACATGTTCTTAATGAAGCTAAAACTGGGATGTCTCTGCCTTTGACCCTGGAAATAAGTGAGAAAGATTTGTGGATAATGAATACAGAGGTTTTTCTATATTTTAGTTTGCACATTAATCTGACCTAATGTGTATTATGAACTATTCATAAAAACATCTCTGAGTTCACCAAATGAATTTGTGATAATTCTGTGTGTGTGTGTGCATGTGCACACGTGTACATGCACATACATAAGCATTTGCTTGTATTTATGTGTGTGTTTTAAATACAGAAGAATATCTTCCCTTAGCTTGTAATGGCATGTAATTATTACATTATGCATATTTATTCCTAAATCTAAGTATATTACAAGCTAAGATTCATCTGTAAACGTATTGTCTATAGAATATTTATTCAAGAAATAATCACCAGAGGCATGTTCAGTAATGTTTCTAAGAAATGGAAATCATTTTAGAGTTTAGAATGAAAATTTCAAAGATTCTGTGAGCACACATTTTTTACCTTTTATTTCTCCACATTGCCTCAGTCCAACTCAACAAATTGATATTTATACCATAGTTAATGGCTGATTAATATTAACAAATGATCATATTAACAGGTTATGATTATATTTGTGTTGACATCTCTTTTTTGTCTATTAAAAATTATGACAGTTTCATCAAGCATTTTTGTATGCATATTTTTAAGTCAGTCAAAAAATGTTAACATAAAAACTTCAGATATCAAACCAATGTGATTTGTCACATTTCTGGGTCAACAGAGCCTATTAAAGTATCTTAAATAGATAAAAAAGAAATGTATAAACACAGATATAATCAATCATTCTGGATATTAATTATGCATATGCTAATATATTTTAATGAAAACTTTTAATACTGTGGAACTAAGAAATACACTTAGGGGGAGACTAAATTCTTCAAGGCTCTTAGGATACAGATTTATTTTAAAGAACAGCTGTACTTTGTGAGAAGTCAAAGGATTATGGAAGTAAGTAAAAGATTGTGGAAATGGGGAAGCCAAGATGGCTCAGTGAGTTAAGCGTTCACTTTGCAGCCCCAGGGACCAAGGATTCAATCCTGGCCCCAGCCTGTGTGGACCCACATGCTGAACTGGGGTGTGCTTCCCATGCTGGAGGCCCCCAGGTCAGTTCTAGCCCCCTGGTTCAGCCTGTGGATCGAGGTGGGTGTGCCTCCCATGAGGGAGGCCCCCAGCCAAGTTCCCGCCCTGCGCTGCTCACACACACACACACACACACACACACACACACACACACACCTATGTGAAATGAAACCATGTCGAAAAATGATGATGTACAACTATGGAGCGTGCTCTGGGCCCTCCCTCTTCGCCCTGTCTCTCTGTCTCTGACTCATTCTGTCTCTGTCAGAAACAATAGAATAAATCTTTTAAAAAAAAAAAAGATTATAGAAGCAAGGAAAACCTTTAAGAAAAAAATTTTTTAATCATTTAAAAGTCACTCCTGTTGATACTGTCTTAAAAATCAATTTAGTGCCTTTTATATAAAATATACCCTAAATATTATACAGATTGCTAGAGTTGTGCTCAAAATTGTGGGGAAAATAATGACAAAAGGAATACCAAAAATATGTTTAAATTTTAGAATTATGGAATAAATTATATTCCTATACACACAGAATTATAAAGAGGCAAAGACTTCTAGAAACTTTATTTTATATGGCAAATGAGGTGTACAGTACAAAGTAGAGTATTTTTAGAAAGTGCTTGAGGTAAAAACAAATGGAATTGGAAATATTTACAGTATAAACAGATATGAACTTGCAATATTCCTATCTGATGTCAAAATAACCTGTTCAGCTGATGCTTTCTTAAAAGAATGAGAGGGAAGGGAAGAACCCTGCTTTATTAGGAGTGCCATCAAGAACAGGTGGCTACTTGAAAATTAAAGTATATGTAATGTTATTTGTTTAAGTATTACTGTGTCATGAGGAGGTTGAATAGAGATGACTGCTGTCTTTAATGTTCATAAGAAAATCTAAGACTTTCAAATAAAAGCAGAAAAATAAGTGAATCTCATCAATATAAGCTTTATATAAGGCTTTATTGCCATTTGTACTCAGTCTAAGGAACAAAATCTCCCTATTTTTATTACGCCAATGACTTGGTCTTAGACTCTTCTAGTGCTAGCCTATAAAGTTAATGTATTCTTTATTAAAATTTCTCTGTCCTTTAGCTCTTTCAGAGCGACATTTCACTTTTTAATGTTTCAGTTCAATAGGCCACATAATGTAGAAATGTACTGAATTTTAAAGAATGTTTTTCCCCTTTGCTTCCTCTTCCAGGAAGTTGATGGCAATAAAGTTATGTCTTCATTTGCCCCACACAACTCATCTACCTCACCTCAGAAGGCAGAAGAAGGTGGGCGACAGAGTGGCGAGTCCTTGTCCAGTACAGCCCTGGGAACTCCTGAACGGCGCAAAGGCAGCTTAGCTGACGTTGTGGACACCTTGAAGCAGAGAAAAATGGAAGAACTCATCAAAAACGAGCCAGAAGGTAAAGGCTGTGGAAAGAAGCTGTTGCCATCTTCTTATTTTAATAGTTTTGTTCTACCTCTTGTTCACTTTTTTGACTTATCCTAAGTTAAATTGAACAAAATAGAAGCCTTAATGCTATGAAGATTGGTGGGATTCTTTTTTTTTTTTCCCCAGAAACATTTAAATATGGCTACACTGTTTAAATCAGTAATTTCTGTTGTGATGTCTTATTTTCATACAAGAGTAAGTAAGTTGTGGTTGAGTAAAATTTAGAGATTCAGTAATAAAATGTGGCATGTTAAGTGCCTATTCTATGTGAAGCTGGGGTTACAAGGTGAATGGGAAGTAGTCCTCCCCAGTCAGTAGGAAGGAAAGAGCACTTTGGAACTGGAGTGTTTCCTCTGTGTTCTCAAGATACTTTTATAGATATGTCTCAGTTTGGCACAAACATTGAATAGTTTGTCCAGCAATCAACCTAATTGGTATCCATCCATTTCCGTTTTATTCCTGTGTGGTCAACAGTCTTGAATTCCAAAACAGAGTGAGTGGTGAATTGCCTGTAATAGTATGCAGGTGATTCTAAAAAAAAACATTGTTCAGCAATACATGTGTTTTCTGACTTCACATAAATTAATTGAAGCCCTAACAGAATGTGAAATTAGAATTGCTAATAAAAAGTTTTATTGTTAAAAAAAAAAAAAAAAAAAGAATGTGACAGCAGAGCTCAGATAGTCACTACCTAGGCCAAATATCTGTAGTACAGTTTGTTCATCTCCATTTTTCCCCCCAAGGCCACTTTTAAACTTTATTATATTTTGCAGTATTTATGTATAGATGTATCTTATGCTACCTTGATATTTCTTGTATAGTCCAAAATTAATATGGCTAAATCTATTTTATATATGAGAAGTGATTCTCTAAACCTGTTCGGTATACTGAACTTCCCATTTATTCAACGTCCAGGATGCCTTTTATGATTTCATCTTTGAAACCTCTTTTAATAGTTACTAATAGTAACCTTTTGGTGATAAGCACATGGATGAATCTTAAAATTAAAGTAAACAAACTAATAAAACAACTGATGCCAGTTTGATAATTTATGCCTAACTGACAATCATCCTTAATGTTACAGATGTTTACTAAATCCTATTTAAACCTATGCCCATCTTAAGCGTGGATATCACATTGCATACAAGAACATGACTCCTGTTTGAGTCAGATGGAAAATTAAACAAACAAAAAACAGAGACATAAAAATACATACTTTATACCAAAAATACACTACATTTATACTGTGTAACACTGAGTTAGACTTATTTCTAGTCTGTTGTTAGGACACTGGTAGATGATGAGTATATCTGGCACAAAATGTATGTTAACCAGTATATTTGGGAGTTATGTGGCAATTTAAATTTCTGAGCCCCTACCAGCTGCATAGTTGGGACATGGAACTTAGTTAAAATTTATGTAAATCACATGATCTTACACTTGGAAGGAATTTTAGAGATAATCTAGTCAGCCAAAAACTTTCTGGCTTCCTTCGCATGGAGATAAAAATGGGCTTTTGAGGA
Source organism: Craseonycteris thonglongyai (assembly GCA_004027555.1). Lineage (NCBI taxonomy): Eukaryota > Metazoa > Chordata > Mammalia > Chiroptera > Craseonycteridae > Craseonycteris > Craseonycteris thonglongyai. Next base: position 26,977 of record PVKE010013242.1, on the reverse strand, counting down.
GGACCCAGACAACTTTTTTTAATATGCTGAAATTTTTCTGATATTAAATATACTTGTCTTACTATAAGAATTGTTTTAAGAAACCAAAAATAAACAAAGAAATAAAATAAGTAAAATAAAAATCACCCAAAATTGTAGCTTCCTGGTAGTGTATCTCTACGTTACGATGTATTTATTTTTTTACATATTCTGTTCATTTTTCATGAATAGCTTTCTATTTTTAAAATTAATTTGCACATTTTATATAGTGATATATTATGATTAACTAAAGCTCAGAGTTTATTCAGATATCTTTTTTTTTTTTTTTACCACATGTGCTTTTTCTGTTCTAGGATGTCTTCAAGGATAACACATTACATTTAGTTGGCATGTCTCTTTGGGCTCCTTTATGGCTGTGACAGTTTCTCAAAATATTTCATGTTTTTGATAACCTAAAAAGTTTTGAGGAATACTGTTCAGATATATTATAGAATGCACAACTATTGGACTTTGTCTGCTGATAGTTTCTTAATTAAACCAGGATTTTAGGTTTGTGGAAGAAAACCAGAGAAGTGAAGTACCATTTTTTTTTTTTATCACATCATATCAAGGACACATACTTTCTATGTGATGTATGAATATTGATATGGGCCATTGATCAACTGGCTGATAATGGTGTTTGTCAGGTTTCTCCATTGTAAAGTCCCTCTGTCCCCTTTTCTTACCATAGTCTTTGGAAAGAAGGTGCTATGTGCAACCTATGTGTAAGGAGGAAATGTTGCTCCCTTTCTTTGTGGTAGAGTATACACATGTCAATTTATTTAGTATTCTTGTTCATGGGAGACTTATCTTTTCTCCACCATTTATTTATTTATTCAATTATTTATTTATATAAATAATAAATCCACAGATATTTATTTTATACATTGAGTTATAATCCAATCTACTTTAATTTTTGGCTCAGATTGTTCCAGCTTTGGCCACTGGAAACACTTTCCGTCCCTTCTTGGCCTTTTGGCTAAAATCAAGTGTGGGAACACTTTTCACTTTCTGTTGACTTCTGTGTCACTTTGACATACCTCTATGATTGTGGGTTTGTGGTTTTTTTGTTTGTTTTGAGTACTTTATTGTCTAGCACTATACGATGTTGCAAACTGGTATAGTATGTTCCAGGTTTATAGTTTTTCATGTAACGTATTTATCTGGTTTTGGAATTAGGATAATATTGACTTCATAGTATGAGTTAGGAAGTATGAGGGCCATTTGGAAAAAGTCCAACCATAAATGCCTCTATTTTTCATATTGGCTGGATACTTTCTGATAGCCCGCATATTTCCTTGTTAATTTTTAATTTTTGTTTGAGACGTGTTTCTGGTCTAAGACTAAGGCCTGGGAAGAAAGAGCATTGAAGTGTAATATATTGTATAATGAAATAGTTTGAGAGAGGTTATCTTTAGATGATGTCCTCCATGGAAATGTGGTATATATATGACCTTTGTATTCCCCTAATGTATCATATTGGCTTTCTTACAAGTGGATGCATAGACTCTTAATTTGGAAGTAATTCCCCACAGGAAAGTGGGCAAGAGACAGTGACCTCCTCACTTAGCAGGAGACATTCAGAGGAATGGGGAATTACGAGAAAAGTATAATATGTAGTTAGAACTACACAGGCAAAAGAGCAAAGATAGAGCATCCACAGAAGAAAGAGCTGGCCCAAAGAAACATCACTATTACATATGTATGCTAGAGTATTTTTGTTATTATATTTCTCACAAATCTTTTTTTGTACTTTTCCCCCTACAAATATAATAAAAGCTCAGCTCAAAATTGACTTAATATTGAATAATATAAAGATATTTAGAAAATACAGAGAGATAATCTTTATAGAAAACTGGGAATATAAATTGAACATGGCAAAAAAAAAAAGCCTGAGTTTCAGGAAGATAATTTCTGTATGGATACAGAACCACAAACATACATGTTATATTTATGCACACAAGATTTTTAGATATGTTTTGAGTACATAGAAATGCAAATAGACTCACTTCTTCTGATGTAGGTATTTGCTATGGCAAGAATGTTTAACAACTAACAACTGGGAGATTTATCAAGGAGCAATTTATGTATTTGAACAAAGTGATGATCTTAATGAACAAGAAAAAATAATAGCAAAGCAGAAAATTGTACCATAAAAAAGGAATAGGATGTTGAAGGAAATTTTCCTTTTTATTTATTGCAAAAAGAGGAAAATCACAACCCATATCTAGGGAAATGTGTAAAAGTCTCAGCAGCAAGTAGAAAGGTTGACTGGCTTTTGAAGAGTCCATTAATCAAAGGGTCAGGTTGGACATGAGGATGAACAACAAAACCTGACATCATTCAAGCGTCAAGACAGTTTGTACTTTACACAGTAAAAACACATGATCTGTAGCTTTGTCATGTGCTATAACATCACAAGAATAAAATACCTTGGAATAAATTTAACAGAAGAATTGTAAAATGTATACTCAAAAAACTGCAAAACATTGTTATAGCTCTGTGATGAGAGTAGCAGTATAGGGATGAGGGGAGTAGCAATAGGGTGAATGGAACTAAATGTTAAGCCCACAAATATATGCCACAGAAAAATCTTTTATTCCCTCAAGCTATTTTTTTCCCATTGTTTTTCAAAGGCCATTAAAATGAACAGCAGGTTGTAATGAAAATTTCATTAAGCCCTAGCTAAATCATTATGAGGATGCCATATTCATGCCTTTGCTTCCTCCCATTGAGAGGGGAGAACAGATTTCAATAGAAAGTCCATGTTATTTCTGACCTTATCCCTGCCAGAAGCAAACTAATAGGATTTCAGAAGGTGCAGGAGAACGGTGTGTCGTACAAAAGGAGGCCACTGAGGTGAAATGGTTAGCAAGAAAATTAGATTTGCGTATGGGCTGAAAGAAAAATGACTCTTATTCCAGGTAGAATATTTTTTCAAGCAGTTAGTTAAAATACCTTAAAAGTAACAAATAGGGGGCAATATATTGATATATTTTTGTTTGTATCTTTTTCCTCCATCAGAATTTTTGCCTAGTATTACTCAAAATGGTCTGGTGCAGAAGATTCTTATTTGTCCAGTGCCACCTTATCTGATATGGAACATGCCTAAGTTCGTAGTAAATTTAATTCAAACTATCTGGCCGATACAGTATAGTTATATTTAGTAGTGATTCTGCTCTAGCAGTTGTTTTTTAACTATTAGACTTAGCAGCTCAGAATCACAATGAGTACTAATATCATAATGTGATGTGTAATTTCTATATCAAGGTACTGAATAAATTATTAAGTATTGAGAGGAAAAAGGTAGCATATATTTAGTGCATCCCATGTGTTAACTATAGTGTTATGTAATTTGTATGAAATACTTCATCCAATTTTTATATAAACTTTATAACAAGCACTACTATGTATAGCTATTCCTATTTCCAGAAGAGCCATACACAGTAACTAAATACAGTAGACTTTCAGTTAACTGGCACCCATGGGAATTGGTAGACTGTGTTAAGCGGAACTCAAGCAACTAGCACTCTCCAGCAACTGGGAAAATCTCTTAACCCGTGGAAATATTTTGCTAATCACTTAAGAGATCCAGTTGCTTGAGTTCTGGTTAATGGAGAATCTATTGTATTCTGTTTCTTTTTATTTCCATTTTCAAGTGAGGAAACCAATAATTAATTATGTCACAGGGTAACTGTCAAAGTCATTATTTGAAATGAAGTCAACCTTTAACTAGATTCCATGCCCTTAATTCCTAGTGATACTATTTCTTACAATGAGAAATATTTTCTAGAAATAGTTCAGTGTTGCTCTTTAGCACGTGTGTCTAAGTTACTTTGAAATATTGGATAATAAAGTAGTAGTCAATAATTTTCTACCAAAGTGAATTTCTTGTGCTTCAGTGGTGATCAAATTTCTAAAAAGTTTTTAAATTGAAAAATCAGCTTTGCTTAAACTGGTTGAGTTTGAAGTGTTAAAAACAAACAAAATAAAACAAGAAACAAAAACGTTGGAAGGTATCTTAACTAAAAACTTGTTTCAGAAATGTGGGACTAAATTAATTGTGGAATAAGAGAAATGCAGAATTGGAATGCAATGTAGACAAATTTTAGACCTCTATCCTCATTTGAGATGAAAGAGAAAGAGAAAGATGAGAGAGAAAGAGAAAGAATGAGAAAGAGAAAAGGGGTATAGAGGCACTGCAACTGGGATACGCTTGAAATCATACAGCAATTGGTATTAAAGTGAAAATGAGAATCAAGTTCACATTCTACAGGTCCAGGTTCCTTTTTCTCCTGTTCAGTTACATCATGCATTTAAATAATCTTACTCTCTTTTTCTTAATCTTTTAGAAGCAGTCATCACCTAATCTTAGTTTTAAAGAGTATTTCAGGGATCCCAGGACAGCTCAAGGGATTGAGCACCTGCCTTGCAGCCATAGGGTCTGGGGATCAAGTCCCAGCCCTGGCCTGTGTAGACCCACATACTGAACTGTGGCGTGCAACTAGTAACTGCCAGGATGGTGGCAAAGGTTCACAACTCTCATGAGGGAGGCAGTCTGTTTGGTTCCACCCCGTGCAGGCCTGTATCTACCTGTGTGGAATGAAACTATGTCAAAAAACTGATGATGTCTAGCTGTGGAGACTGCTCTAGGCCCTACTCCTTTCGCTCTGTCTCTGTCTCTCACCTTCTCTCAAACAATAAAATAAATCTTAAAAAAAAAGAAATAAAAATAAAGAGTATGTCACTGCTCATTAATATTAAATCTAAGACAATTGGATATGTTACTAATAGCTACAATAGACAGGTATTATAAATATACTGTGTTTTCAAGTTCCATGTAGCTAGGGATGGTCTATAAATATAGAACAATATTTAAATTTAGGATCAGATTCCTTCTTTAACTTGATTTTCATTGAAACCTTAGATAAATTAACAGTGCAGGTGAAATAGATTTTACCTTGATGAGAACTTTAGGCATCACATTTAAAACAGTCCTTTTAGATACAAAGATTACAACAGGCTTCTTATTTTAACTTTTCTATACTACTATGTTACCTCATTATCTCTTTGGAATCACTATTTCAGCTTATAGACAGATTTATGTCTCCTTCTCTTAGAAACACAACAAACAAAACACTTCTTTTTTTTATTGTTAAATTTATTGGGGTGACATTGATAAAAATTACATTGTTTCCAGGTGTACAATTCTACATTACATTGTCTGTTCATCGCATTATATGCTCACCACCCAGAATCAGCTCACTTCCCATCACTGTGTGTTTGATTCCCCCTCCCTACTCCCCCCACTCATCTCTCCCACCCACCTCCCCCCTTACCCTCAGGTAACCACTAAACTGTTGACTGTGTCCACGAATTTTTGTTTCTTTCTTTCAGTTTTATATTTCACCTATAAGTGAGGTCATATGTTTCTTGATTCTTTCAGTCTGACTTATTTCACTTAAGATGTTTTCAAGGCTGTCCATGTTGTCAAGTCGTGGAATCAACCAAAGTGTCCTCTGATAGATGACTGGATAAAGAAGTTGTGGTACATTTACACAATGGAATATTTCTTCTTAATCCCATCCCCTCTACCTGTAATTCTGTTCCTCGTCTATTTATGTAGAAGTTACTAGAGTTACTTGCACTCACTGTGTTAACATTTTCATCTTCCTAAGAACTGATACTTGCCTATATTATTACCCTTACTTAAATATAATATAATTGTCCATTTATTTGTCAGTCTGTGCACCCGTATTAAACTCCTTAAGAGTGAGAATAGTGCTCATACTTTTCAGAATATTTGTTGAAAATATTTTCAAACTGTTTCAGTGTTGCCTTATTGCTTTTGTGGGGAAAGGAGGTGAGAGATTTAGTAAATATATGACTCTTCTGCCAAATGTTACGTGACCTACCTCATGTAATCCTCAAAAACTCAGAAGTTGGTATTGTATTTCTTATCTTAAAAATGAAAAAACAGGTGGGAGTGGGCACCAGCAATATGGATACACTCAATAGTTTGGTGGTTACCTGGAGAGGGGGGAGGGAGTGAGAGAGAGTTGGGTGGGGAGGTGGGAGTGGACACTGGATGTGTGGTGGGGGGGCTGATTCTGAGTGGTGGGCACATAGTGCAATGCATGGGTGATGTGGTGTGGACTTGTACATCTGGAAACTGTCTAATTGTTACCAATCAATGTCACCTCATTAAATTTAACAATAAAAAAAAAGAATTAAAAACAATGAAAAATGAAAAAATGGAGACGTAGTAATTTTTTCATGTTCTTATATGGAGAAGGTAGAGTTAACCAAAATTATTATCCTCCACAAAAGTACTTGGCATTGAACACAAGAGCATATATAATCTGACCAACCTTTTTTCTTTTCTCTTAACCTTATTTTCCCAACACTTTCTAAGGTACAAGTTCTCATGCTATCTTGTCAAATTATATGCAGTTCTCTCACACTGTTTTTAATACTACTCTGCTTTTCATATGCTGTTTCCTCTCCCTTGAATGTCATGCCCTGTCTCATCTCCCTAATGAATTTGTATTCACATTTTATGACTCAACACTGTCTCTGAACATGTTTGTGAGAATGTGGCTTAGCCTACATTACTAGCACAAACTCATCTCTACTAGTTCTTACCACATTATCACCGATGTTTATTTACTTTCTCTCTTCCACCATAGTAAGTATGTGAATGTCAAAACAAAGAGTTCTTGGTTCAAATATTTGTGCCTCTGCTTCCTAATAATGGGCTTGGCACATAGTAGGTGATTATTTGTATTAATAGTGGATGACAAACCACTAATTCATATTTTATTGTCTTCACTAATACTGCTCTAAAAATTGAGTACAAAAAGTTTCATTTGTATTATTCTTATGGTTTTACTGTCCTCTTTTCTTCATGTCCTACTTATACTCTTTCTTAACCTTGCAACCTATTTATTTCATTCATCCTGTTTTCTCCATCTTCTCATTGTGTGCATACCCTTGTCACAATTGAATCCTTGAGATCAATTACTTTCAATTCATTCTCTGACTTGGAGGTTAGTGGCGGCTAGACATAATAAGATCCAGGATACAAAACTAAATACACTTTCACATTCACATTAATCTTTCAAATATAACAACTCTAATATTGTACATTTTTCTAAAAAAATATGTTGGCATTATTTATGAATTTGTGAATATAGATAATAATTCTCCCCCACTGCTGTAGTCAAAGTGAGAAGTGAATTGTATTGATCTATGAATAATTTTCTAGAATTCAAAGCTATAACTGGTTCTTTAAGTGTTTCAACATATTGGAGATCAGCACCCTTTTCCAGGTGTGCAGAGCTAGCGTGGGAGAGAGAAGTCTTGTTTGTTATAATAGGCTTCATATGGAGGCAGTTTCTTGTTGTATCTTCCACTCCACGTTACCTACCCCCACCCCACACACAGTTCATCTTAGGAGGGCTACAGTAAAAGTAACTGATCTCTCTCCACACCTTGCCTCAACCCCACATTCTTCCAAAAACTCTAACATGTTCCCTTGAGGGTAGAGTTTCCCAAGTTAGGGTTTAGCAATTCCTTCAGAAGTCTTATAAATGTTGAAAATTGTATCCAAAATGTTGAGAACATGAGTGTACAGTATATGTATTTGAGACATAGTCCATAGTTGTTATACTACTTTCAAGTCAATTCATGTTGAAGAAGAGTAACAACACTCTGAGTCAAATGTTTGGGTTTTAATCCTGGTCCTGCCACTAATTATGTGATTGTGGTGTAATATCCCTATAGTTTAATCTCTGATCAATTTTGAGGCAATAACTTACAAGTAAGTATCTTAGCAATATTTGCAATATTTTGCAATATTTTGGAGAAATGCAGTTTTTAATTTTAAATAAGGATTTCTTTGCATAAAACCAAGATTATAATTTATAATTTGCATTGTAAAAAAACATTATATTTACTTGCTTTCTAAGTTGCTATAATGATTGTGTTAATATAATGAATATCCACTCTCAATTGGCAATTCTGGCTGTCCTAGTTCCATCAAAGGGTTATTGAAGGAAACAAATGAGGTAATGCACATGAAAGTACTTTGTAAATTATAACCAACTTGGAATTGTACCAGTTATTGTCATTATCACATCTTGGCTTGGTTGGAAACATTGTTATTTTAGGCACACTGGAAACATTATATAATTTCCAGTGCTACTTTCCCAGGATGTTTTTATGTACTGAAATACTCTGATTCAGACTTGCAAAATTCTGAAAATTTAGGGTATGTAGTTGACAATAAAAACAAAATATAACATTTGTGAAAATCCTGGGATAGGCAGTTGCTTTGAAGTTAATTTATGTAAATTTCCCTAAAAACAAAACAAAACATGCTTAGACAAGTTTCTACATGCAGAATTACTTTTCAAGAAGAAAGACAGTATCTCTAAATTGTTATGATGAAATGGCAAATTGTGACCAATATGAACATTGAATTTGTGTATTCGTCACATTCTTATTTCTACAATAATGTCAACGTGGGTAGTGTGTACTAAAAACAAATATACAAGGGTGGGCTGATAAATTTTGCCTTCACTGTAATTCTTTTTGTTACATTAGACATATCTGGATATAACTGGTTCTGTTACCTCCCCTCCATCATTCCTGACCTTGCACACACAGATACTTATATTTTTCACCTAGTGTCCATTGAAATGGAAGAGTGTTCAGACCAAGACACAGGCAACATGACCTTCCCAGCTGAGGCTGAGTTTCGAATATTTTTGGCTGGCGTGATTCCTTACGGCAGAATTCCATTGTCTCCCTTTAGTTCTCAGGGTCATAATGATGGACCCAAGTTTCATCACCTGTAATGATCTTCTATGAGAAGTCCTCACCTTTTTTTTTTTTCCAAAATATTCTAGGAGTTCCGGAGAAATAATTTACAAACTCTTTCAGCTTTCATTTTATCAGACAGCATACTCGGTACCCACCTGGCACAAAATTTGTGGAATCTAAGAACACTACCATAATAATGTGTCCCACTCGCTTCTTACAAATTCTTAATTTACCAGCAGGTTCTTTTTGTTTGATATGATGATTTCTGTGGATCAGTTCTTCAATGAGATCTTCATGATGCTGATCACCTGCAGTCATAGAGCTTCCAGTTTGTGGTTTGTCACTCAAATCTGCTTGCCCCACTTCTTTGGCTTTGACCTGCCTTACTTAGCATCTTACTGCACTCACATCAGCACACTGATCACCATAAATTACTTGTATTCATCTGTGAATTTCAATTGGAGGACCTTTTTCCACTATTAAGAATTCAGTAATAGCTAATTATTTGAACTGAACAGTCTGAGCATTCCCATTTCAATGTTCACTGGCTGAAAAATGTAAGCATCTGTGTGTGCCAGGTCAAGAATGATGGAGGAGAGACAGCATGTGACTACCCAAAAAAGATTATATCCTAATATGTCTAATATAGCAAAAACTATTACAGTAGAGGCAAAATTTATCAGCCTGACCTCATAATTGAGGGCTTCCTTGGCCAAAAGTTGCCTAAGTTTTCTAAGATTTTAGTTTTCTCTTGTGTTTTATTTGTTCTTCCTTCCCTCCCTATTTTGGTGTTTTCTTTTCATTCGTGTGTGTGTGTGTGTGTGTGTGTGCGCGCGCACACACACATGTGCACGCGCGCATTCCTCCTTTCAGATTCTACATATGCTTGGTTTTATTTAGCATCTGTATCTGAGTTTCTTCCTTCTTAGAGTGTGACAACCACACCTTCAAAATAGTCGTGCTATGATGAGTGTACTCCCTTGTGTGTGAGAAAATGCATTTATTTGTGAAATTCTGTTTGTGCTCAAACTAGACTTTATGATTATTTACACAATAGGAACTTTTTTTTCTAAATACTTTTTCAGAAAATTTTTGCTCAGTTTTATATATAAGACTCTAAAGGCAAACGCTATTACCAAAGTAACCCAGTGTTACTTTCCATGACATAGTTCATTGCTTTTAGAACAAACTGCACAAAAGGAGTTCTCTTCTTGTGAGAACTAATAAAAATAATGGAGCGAGGTGGAAAAGTAAATGTTGTGACAGACCTCAAGCCATCGTCCTGAGTCACCTATAGACTATACCATCATTGGGTGAAGAAAATTCTGGGATTTTCCTTCTCATTCTCAGTCTCTTTCTCTGTCTCTGTCTGTCATTGTCTCCTCCTCCTCCTCCTTCTCCTCCTTCTCCTCCTCCTTCTCTCTCTCTCTCTCTCTCTCTCTCTCTCAGTCTCTGCAGCAGATACAGTGGGGAAGACTGTTCTCTTGGGTGAGAAAACATAAGCAGATATCACTTTGACATCATGTAGTGTAATACACGTTCTCAGTGACAAATATTAAAAAACAAAACTTACACTTAACTCCATTTAAGGTTATAACGAGATGTTTATGGAACAAAACTAAATTGTTTGTTTCAAATTAAACTCTCAAAACTTAAAAATATATACTGATACTGTGTTATGAATCTTTTTAATGTTTGCATTTGTCACATCTGTTGAAAATAATTCAGTTTATTTGGTTGTACCTTGTGTGTTTATTTGCCATCCTTCCCCCCCCATATCATTATGTATTAATGGCCTTTTAATTTTTATTACTAGTATGTTGACATATGAAACCATTAGATTTTCTAAATGGATATAAAACACTTTTCTCTTGTTTTAGAACTTATTTTAGGGGTCTTAAAGTAGAAGATATAAGCAGTCTATTCTATCTGTGGTGTGCTGCAGTGTTATATACAATTATTCTGTGGAAGGTGCATGATATTTAGCCTTGTGAACATCCCTACAGGCTTTGCATGTTTGATGTTAAGTTTACATCATAAATCACAATGCCTGTTCTTATCATTTAAATGTCTGTTGTTGAGCAACCCTTTAGAAATGAAATTGAACCATGTTACATTAACAGACAAGTTGAAATGGAAATTCAAAATTATCCCCTAATTTTACTAACTTTTTAGTTGCTATTTTTATAGGGAATTATGGAGATTAGGTCTCCTAAATTTAACATCCCAAAGCGTTCCCTTAAATTAAGAATATTGAAATGCACTTTGAAATCCACTCTTGTTTTAAAACCTCATTTGATGAGGTTGAAAAAATAAAAAATGAACAGATCAGGGGAAAGCCTAAAGATACTTTAATTGGCAGAGGTTTGAGTTGCTTTTGTTTAGTTACTCACTGTCCTTTTGACAAAGTACATGTTGAAGAGGCTTTGTAAGTGCTGTTCCACTGAAGGACAAACAAGGGTACTTTTCAATTGAGTCCTTTTAAGTTTTGTTCCTCGCACTCCTGCTGCTGTTAGAGGATACTCCTAATGCATCGTGGCTGTGTGTTCATCTGTACAGTCTGTCACTGGAATATGTCTCTCTTCTTGAGCAAGCTATAGTCTAACCTCCAGGCACCCTTTTCAAAGTCACCACTGTATGGAAATTGACACTCATAGAATGATAAAGAAAAGAGTTTATTTTTAAAGATCAGGACAAGAAGACACCCTCAAATGCTGTAGAGCCTATTTCTTCGGGAATAAGTGTTTTAACTTTAGCACACAGTACACTGAGTTTGAAGCCTTGTCATTTTTCAACACTCAAGTGAAAGTTGTTCACTGCCATATCTTCTTTTCAAGTGATACCCATCATAGCAGTTTATCTTGATATTGTTGACCTTATTAAGTGTTACAGAAAATTAATTTATACTTTCTTGCAATAACTTCTAACTTGAATTGTAAAGGCTCGGGACAGCCCTTGGGGATCGCCTTCATAGTTCTAGTGTCGTTTGTACAAGAAACCTATGTGGCCCCCCAAAGCTTCTATTTTTCTTTTTAACTAGTACTTTGGTTTTCTAACTAGAATTTGCTAGTAAAAATGTAGTCATGCTTAGGATTATGTCCTCACTGTTTGTTCTGTGAACAGTCAAGCCAGCTTTCTTTTTTAAAGGTGGCTCTTTGTTTGGTAATATAAGAAGAGTTCTATTTTATTCCTGCTCATACCTGGGTTTGTCTGTTAAAACAGCGCTGTATTATACATTTCTCTTTACCTAAATGTTTCTAATATTTTCTAAACCTTACAGATAAATAAGGTACCTCCACAGATAAATAAGGTACTCCTATTTTTCTTGTCCTTAACTAAAACTGTCAGTGCCAAACTTTCACTTACAATACATGGATCACTTTAAAACAAAAAACCAAAAAAACCCATTGATCCAGACTCTAGATAGGAAATAAACATTAAGGGAATGTGTTGGCACTTTTTGTAGCTTCTGCGCCACAGCTTTTGGACATATCAGTTATTCAAGAGTGAAGAGCCAGCCACCTGTTTTGGAGACCTCTTTTCCCTCACATTAGAGGTTCAGACCCTTGCTGAATAGTAACACTCTAATCTGGGCAACACGCACAGCGTTTTTCTGAAACTGATTTGTCGAACTAGACGAGCTGGAGGATTTTGGGTGTTTGTGTGCATGTGTGGTTTTCACTCAGTTACCCTTGAGGCCCTTGTCACGACTGTGTGTATTAAAATTAATCAGACCTCCTAGGCATGTGTGACTGTGTGTTTAACATGAAGAAGTGCATATCAAGCAAATGCCCTAATTAAATAGGCCTGCTTGGTTTTGTTCTAGTGGATGCTTGGTCTTTTTTTCTTTTTTTAATAAGAGTTGCTTATGGGGAAGGCACGGACAGCACTAGAGTCAGTGGAGAGCACACTCAGAGTTTCCTTTGCCATCTGCTCCCAGAGTTCTGAGACTTGAAGGAGTCCCAGTGTGCCTTCCTTAGCTACCCTTAATGTTGAGGGGAAATATGGCCAAGATCACGAGGAAGTGATGAGGCTAGGGCAATCAGAATGAGCATCTGACCTGGACATTTGCGTTGATTAAGGTAGTCCATCTTACATGTTGATAAACTTGGATACCAGACCACTTTGTCCTCCCATTTTTGGATGATGAACTTTTATGGCTGAGAGCAAAATCTTGTATGAAATTCAGAATGAATGTCCTTTCTTTTATGTCCTGAATTTGAAAGCCAACTTTTATTCGTAATATTTTTTTAATAACTATTTCCTAGGACATCTACATATCTTAGAGAAGCCATTTATGAGGCTATATAGTATGTATAGATAGGTAGATGATAATGTCTACAATATATAGATAGATGATACAGTTTTTTTATACACATACACACACTCATATAGGTTCATTTCTGTTCTCCTAGTATTGGGCTTAGCCTGTTTTCATTTCTGTTAGACTTTTCTCATAGCTTTAGGAAAGACTGTAATGGGACATTTGGGAACAAACTTTGATGAAAATTTAAGTTAAAAATACTGAAAATGTCTCAGGCTGACACAAACAGCAGCTTTCTTATCTGTCTACTTAATGTCATAAATGTGGTAAACTCTTAATACCCTGAGGATTTTAATACCAATTCATGTATATAATTTGGACTGTTGTTTTCATTTTAGAAAATAGAGCCAGAAAAATTTATTAAGACCATTTTAAATTTGATCTCACTTTATAAATCTGTAATAAAGCGTGGAATCCATATCGGAAACAATTTGAAAAGTAGGTAGTGAAAACTCTTCAGTGTGAAAGGGTTTAAAGCTGTACTTTAGTAAATGTTCAAACAACTACAGCAAGTTACCTGGTAAAAGGTTATTCCTACTTCAGAAGGACTTGGTTCTTAAAATTGATTTGTTCCTTCCAAGATTGAAAGGGTTGGACAATCTCAAAAAACTATTGTTCTCCAATTTTTCTTCTTTTCCTCTCATTGTATCTACTGGGTAAAAGAACCCATTTATTAACCTATGTGCTTTCTTTTATGTAGGTGTGCAACTCACACATAGGAAACTGTATCAGCAGTGCCAAGCAACTGTCTGATACCTGACAGCATCATAGAAACCCCTCCTCAGTTTGCTTAAGTTGCTACTGGTTATTTATTAACACAGTCTAGATAATAATGTGGGTATACGTGAAATAGAAAGAAAAATAAAGGTCTTGAACAAGTAAATACATCTTTCATCATCTCTTTTGTTTCGTGTGTTTGTTGTGTGCTATTCTTGTTCAATAGAAATTGTTTGACAATTCTGCGAAAGGGTGAGGAACAATTTCTTGAACTTCATCTTTTGGTTTCATCTATAGAAAAAGTTTTCTGTTTGTCATTCTCTTTTTATTATAACCTGTCTGTATATAATGGGTTTTTTGGGGATTTTTTGAACATTTGTTATTGCTATTAAAATTACAAGTACATGTGACTATGAAACATGATCGACAGTTTTATCTACTTTGAAATGGACAGTTAAGGGACAAGATGGCTTTCATTTCTAAACTTTTTCAATAGAAACTGAAAATGAGATATTATACAAATCACCTTTTTCCTTCTAAGAAACATACCATTGTTCTCAGGCATTATGTAAGCTACACTGACATATTGAGCCTGGATTTAATTTGTACTTAAGATCTCGCCTCTCCACATATTAACATAGTATCAATGTCCAGCTCATTGCATGGTATAATTACTGAAGAGATCAGTAGTTAGAAAAGCACACCATAACTGAGCACGTCTGTTTACAATAACAGGACAGTACTCCTATGCTGGTATTTCGTGTGTTAATAGATAAGAATTGATTGCTCTTTCAAGGTGAATTATATCTCCTGTTGTAGAGCACTTTCTTTTCTGAGAAGTTATACTTTGTAGAAATTCTCCTGAAAGGTTTATCCACCACCCTATGACATTTGTCATGTGGAAGACTTGAGAGCAGCAAGACCGTGTAAATGAACAGAGTGAACCTTTCTCTCTTTGGATTTTTCTTTCTCCCTCTCTTTTTTTAACCCTAATATTTTTGCTTCCATCTTTGCTCTAGCACTCTAATGTTTTTCATCAGTGTCAACATACCATGTGTAAGTGAAAAAACGCGCATAAACAAGTAGGTTGTAATGTTCAGAGAGGTATAGTGTAAATAGGAGAGGTCAGTACTCAGCCTTTATATAAAATGGTATAGTGCTCCAAATTCCAGGGAGAAAAAAAACATGTGCAATAGCAAAGTAGAAAAGGTAGGAATTAGACCTGTTTGCTTACGTTTTACCTCTTCAGTGCTTTTCTGTGCTGTAGGAGGGACAGCCACCTTGCTGTTTTATTTCAGCTTTTTCTCCATGCAGCTCTGGGAATCATTACAAAGGAGCCAACACAAGATAAATTAAAGTTCTACATTTTTAGACAATTTTTAAATTAAAGATACTATAATTAGGAGTTAATAAAGAATATTAAGTCAAAAAGCATAGCAAAACTTGGAGTATTTATTTTTATTGGTAGGATTTTTTCATTGTTCTTTAAATTTAAAATAGTCAAAAGTAATTATTGCAAGTTGCAAAGTACATTACATTAGTGATTTATGAAATCTTCCCTTCTGAAATGGCTTATCTAAATTCTAAACAGTGTGAAACCTTTTGAAATACTGTCCAATAATTCTTTGTGAAGAATTAGATTTTTTTTAAGTATTAAATATCTGTCAAGTTATTTGTTTATTTATTTTTATCAACATCTGTGCTCACATATGTAGGACAAAAATCTTACCTTCTCTGTCAGATCCCCAAAATTTTTTTAGAATGAATGAATAACACACACATGCACATACACACAATATAGTAAATAACAGATTTTAGGAACATTTATCTCACTCAATCTCCAAAAAAATGTTGGCCTAGAACTGTTTTTGACAAAAAAAAAAAAAAGTGCACAGATCAGAATGTCTGTACAGAATAGAACTCCCCATTCTGTTCTACATTTTATTCTCTCATTACCTTTGGACCCCTGGTAATATCCTGTGTAAAGCTTCTTTCGATGCCCAAAATGGAGTCAATACCTCCTTTTTCAGTAACACCTGTGGTTTTTGTGTGTTCATCTATTCACTCATGCACTCATTCTCACAGAAAACATTGAGATCCTGTTATGTGCAAGTTATTTTAAAGATTAATGAGAAGACAGATGTCAGAAGTAATGTTTCTGTCCTTAAGTTACTCATGATTTTGAGGAGACAAACCATGTGGCTTTATGGTAAAAGGAGTTGGGAGTGAGGAAGTATAGGAGACGCTGAAAGCAGAGGGAGTGTCCTTAGACTATATATTTATAATCAGTGCATGTAATTATCCTTTTAATTGAATTAATTTGTACATATTAATACATATATTTCTTTATGTCACCTATAGAGGTCATGTGACTATTATCAGTGCTTTAGCCAATACTATTTAAGTGCTTGTGCAGAAAGATATTACAATATTCACTGAATCTCTCTATGTTATAACTTCTTCTAAGGTAGTTTCACTCATCATCTCATCTTGTCTGGGTATTGTCGGGTTATTGATTTCTGTTTATCCACAGGTTAATGAAAAAATTTACAGCTCTAAAGAAGATATTCTAAATGTTTTCTCCAGGTAACTTAGGTACTAAGGCTATACATGTAATATATTAGTTCTCTTTATTCATCTTTAAGCCTTTACTCACTAAAATATTATAGTAGATATTGTGTATTATAGCATACTAGAAGAATGATGTTTGGAAAGTTGAGCCAGAATCATCTTCATCATCATCATTACCTAACCTAAATCTGACACACAGAGCTAAAGTACTCATAGCTTTGTAAGTTCTTGATTCTTGTGCTGATCCATTATCAAAAATTTAAATGCTTAGCTAAAACTCATTAAAAGTTTGTAATTATAACCTTAATTTTAAAGAAAACTGCTTGAATTCTAATACACATGCACATATACACATATATATTCATGTGTGTGTTATATGTAACACATAGAGGGGCTGTCCAGAAAGTATCCAGCCATGTAAACATTCATGTTGTAATGACAATGGCTGGATTTTTTTTCAGACAGCCCTTGCATATAACAGGTACTTGTAGAACAAAATATTAATACCTTTTTTCTGACATGCTCACATGCCATGCTGGCAGTTAATAAAATGCAATCCATATTTTATCTTTCATTCTTTACCCAAGGAGAAGAGACAACGGTGAAGCAGCTCAGGGATATGAAAGTAGACTTATTTCATTTCTGCTCAGGAGTGGAGAAAGCCTCAGTTGGCATGTGTAATCTTATATTTTGTATTGGGTCTCCTGCAGGCCTTTGTTTTTTTTAAGATTTATTTTTATTGTTTTTGACAGAGAGAGAGATACAGAGACAGAGAGAAGGGGGAGGGCCCAGAGCAGTCTCCATAGTTGCGCATCATTGGTTTTTCCACATAGTTTCATTCCACAGGTGGGCGGGGCTGCACAGGGCAGGAACTAGGCCAGGGTTTCACCCCGGTGAGAACCGAACTGGGGGCACTCCCCAGTTCAGCATATGGGTCCACATGGGCCGGGGCCAGGATTTGAACCTCAGTCCCCGGGGCTTCAAAGCAAGCTCTTGACCCACTGAGCCATCCCAGCTTCCCCAACCCTTTATTAAAGTGGGTCGGTTGCTTCGGTTGCATTGAATTCACTTCCTGTCTTATTCTCCAGCTTCATTTCCCATTTCTTACCATTCCCTGCATCACTCTTTAGGACTTTTGCACCAGCAATGCTGAATTGCCTGTGGCTTTTCATAGCCACCATGCTTTTGCTTTTTTTTTTTTTTTTGCTTTTGTTTTTTGTTTTGTTTTTTTGCTTATAATGTCTGGCTGCAATGCCTTTTACTTCCCATACTTTGCACCTGGATAATGGCCATTCATTCATATTAAGCTTAGGTTTCACCCCTACCAGGACTTTTCTTCCAACTCTTAGCTGCCTCATCTTCCCTCCCTTAAAAATTTTGTCTCTGTCTCTCTCCTTCTTTACATTTTGACCTCTTAGAGCATTAGTCAGCAAACTATGGCATTGTAGGTCAAATCTAGGCTGTTGCCTGCTTTTGTGTGACCTATGAGTAAGAATAATATTTTGTGATACCTGAACATTATATAAAATTCAAATGTGCCTCTAAATAAAGTTTAAATAAAATTCAAATGTGCCTCTAAATAAAGAACACAGTCATGCTCATTCACTTACATATTAGGGTAATACCTTGTAATGTAATGCATGTTAGTATTAAGTTTAATAGAGGAAATACTGAATTATGAAGACCTTGGACTAGTTTTTACTCTATCATCTGTATTATCTTGGGTGCATGCTTTATTTTCTTTTATGTAAAAAGAAAATTATTACCTTAAATGGGTTTTATAGTTCTTTCCAGATACAAAATTCTGGAGATATTATGTCAGTGTCTTCATTAAATCAACATATCATAAGAAGGAAGAAAAACAGAACTGAAGAGCTCTTTATTAAGAAATATGGGCAAGGGGAAGCCGGGGTGGTTCAGTGGTTAAAGCGCTCACTTTGCAGCGCCGGGGATTGGGGATCGAGTCCCGGCCCGGCCCGGCCCATCCCGTGCGGAACCATATGCTGAACTGGGAGCTCTCCCCAGTTTAGTTCTCTCTCTATCTCTGTATCTCTCTCTCTCTCTCTCTCTCTCTCTCTCTCTCTCTCTCTGTCAAAAATAAATAAATAAATAAATAAATAATATTAAAAAAGAAAAAAGAAATATGGGCAAAAAGAAGAGAAGAACTCTTATAGACCTAATAAATGTCAGGTTCATTATTATCAGTGCTGATAGGTATTCTACAGTAATCCAAATGAAAATAAAGTTTGTTGTTGGTTTCTACAGTGAATTTTTAGTACTAATGTATTGGGATAAAAGGTAAGGTCTTTTATTGTAAAATTGTGGCTTAGAATTTATCTACATAGCTTTGAGTGATAATTTTGTGCAAATAATAACAGCCAGACTCTTTTAATGTTAGTTCTGCTAGAAACCCAAATTTTCCTGTGTTTTCTTCTCTGCCTCTTTTTTTTTTTTTTTTTTTTTTTTTTTTTTTTTTTTTTTTTTTTTTTTTTTTTTTTTTTTTTTTTTTTTTTTTTTTTTTAAATCATATTCTTTTCCGTGAAGTTGCCTTCCTAGAGATACTACAGGCTAAATGAAGGGCAATGTTGCCAACCAATCCACAAACCTTATTTTATGGATTATGATAATTACAAAGTCCTTAAATCTCTAAAATGACTTTTTTGATTCTAATAGGTGTTCCAGCTGTACTTTTGGGCAGTATTAAAGGTATCTTGAATAAAAATATCACAACAGAATTTAAAGCCTTTTTGTACAAAACCCTTTGGCAATGTACAACTATTTCTACCCTATTTTATTTTATTTTTATTTATTTATTTGTTTTGACACAGAGAGAGAGAGATACAGAGACAGAGAGAGAGCTGAACTGGGGGTACTCCCCAGTTCACAACATGGGTCCTCACAGGCCGGGGCTGGGATTCGATCCTGAGTCCGCGGCGCTGCAAAGTGAGCTCTTAACCCACTGCGCCATCTCAGCTTCCCCAACTACCCTATTTTAGAAAGCAATTAAAGAGGCAAAAAAAAAAAAACAATGGTACTTTTCAATATATCCTCCATGAGGATCTTGAATAAAATTCATCATCACATAAATGTATAGAAATAGTACTGGTAAAACAAATAAAATAAAAAGGTAATTTTGAAAATATTTTTAGGGGAAGCCAGGGTGGCTCAGTGGGTTTAAGTGCTCACTTTGCAGCGCTGGGGACTGCGGATCGAATCCCGGCCCCGGCCTCGGCCGGTGCGGACCCATGTGCTGAACTGGGCTCCCCAGTTCAGTTCTCTATCTCTGTATCTCTCTCTCTCTCTCTCTCTCTCTCTCTCTCTCTCTCTCTGTCAAAAACAATATAAATAAATAAAAGTCTTTTTAAAAAGAAGAAAATATTTTTAAATATTTTCAGGTGGGTCATTATTTACATTTCTAACTTTTGTTATATACAGTATTAAAATGTAGCACTGAAATTAAAAATATATATATGTTCTACAGTGTTTGCTAAAAAGCCTAACAGGTTATGTGGAATTCTCAGAGTAGGAATGGCCTCCAAATTAATCTTTTCTGGTTTTCATACATAGAAGTTATCTTAGAAGTTGATAAATAGGAGGGAAAATGTTTAATAATGTAAAAGCCAGTAAGGAATGTAACGTAAAAAAAGTATGTACAACCAGGAAATATTTCAGAAAAAAAATATTCTAGAAGCTCTATGTCAACTTTTGTGAAATAATCCCAAGAAATAACTTTAAAAATAGGTAATTTTCCATAGTTTCCTCAATTCTAATTTTAGGGTCCTGCTGCTTTGCTGTACAACCTTGTTCATTGCTTTCTATAGGAATCTATATCAAAAGCCTGCAACCATTCAGTAGGGGACATCTCATTGTCATAGAGAAAAAATTTCCTGTAAACACACCTGCTTCAGGGTTTGTTGTGGGGTCTATCATTGAATCAAGTCAGCTACTAGCAAGTGTGTGAAGGACAATTCAAGAGAATCAGTTTCAGTGTGATCATAACATACTATGTGGAAAACACTTTTAATTCAACAGGAATATATATTAATGGAAATTAATATTATTTCTACTACGTCTAGTTTTCTCATTCATATTTTCATACAACATATATTGCCAAGCACCTTTTTTCTCTATTTGGAATTCTGAAAGACATTAAAAACATAGCTGAACACATCCATGAGTTAATATTCTTTTGTTTTTTTTAAATCTTGTTTTTATTTTTAATGCACCCAGTCCTCTTAGTGCTAAAATCAGATAAGATCATAAACCCAGATTGAGCAAAGATGAATATTTTTTAATTAAAAAAATAAAAAGCATTTTAATACTCTTACATCCCATTTAGATTTTTCCATATGAAAATCCATTATTGCTCAAAGTCAAGTTTACCTCAAGATTTTAAAGGAAAAATACTGCCCTTATTAGCTGCATTTGATATAATTCTAGCCTCATTAAATGTCAAAATATCAACCACTTTATTTTATTTGTTAAAATGTATGCACTTATTTTAACAAGAGTAATTTAGCAAGTAGCTCTCAAATTTGTCATAATATATAAGGTGATTATTTTACTAATGTTAAAAAAATGTAGACACACCTTTTCCAGAACTTAGAAATTAACTGCCTCAAGAAAATTCAAGTATGCATGCTATTTCTTCTATGGCAATATGGACACATGAGGAATGGCAGTTAGAAAAAATACATAGTTTGTGTCTAAAACAAAGTAAGCATTTACTTGCTGAATATAGGTTTCATACTGTGATGATGGTTCATCTAGAACAACATGTGCTCTTATTAAGACAGGTTTGAAATCGCTTCTTTCTATGGATTTACTTTCTGCTTTTTCTGAAAACATTTAATGTTCATAAATGTGCTGATCAAATCCTGTAATTTGTATGTAGGTGAATGAGCCAATGCTCTGCACTCTTCCTTTCCCTTATCTTCTGTGGGTCTCCCTGAGCTCTCCCGAGCTGAGACAGATGGCTCCTGGTTTAGTTATGTGCGTGGGAGAGAGGGACTTCCACATGTGATTTTTACCATTTGGTAGTAATTAGTTTGTTGTATAAATTAACATTAACTGAACTATTCTTCAGGCATTGTTTGTAATTATCTTCTTTGAGTCTCTGAGTTGTGTAAAGGAAAAAAAAATAAAACACAGGGAAGAACTGCTTCTTATTTTATAAAAGTTGAAGAACCTATTATTAGACAGAATAGATCAACTATTATTGTTGTATGCCCACTAGACAGAAAACTTTGAAGTAAAACAGAAATAAAAAACAAGATTTTTCTGAAATGTAATGATTTAGAAATACAATTAGATTTTCTGAAAATGTGTGATTCTTTTAAAGACTAGTGTAAGAGAAGAATGAAATGCAGTTTGAAGATTTTCTTTATATCATTTAGCAAATAATTTCTTTTAGTTCTCACAATAATGTCCAATTGAAGGTCACTGTCCATATTATCTTTTTTTTAATATGTTACATACTTTATTTAGATGCTTTCAAATAGAAGTATTTTAGTGTACATTTTATGAGAAACATGTTTTTCTGATATATAATATCTTGATATTCTTATTTTAGACAAAGCTTCTTATCAATAAATGAGATTTTAATAATTCACAATTTAAACTTGGTGGAGTCACCATTCTCTCTCCCCTATCCCAAATGAAGACATGGAAAATAAAGGAAATAAATAATAACCAAATTATGCTTCTTAAAATTCCCCTTGAGTTTGGTTTTGCCTTACTCGTATTTCTGGATTTGAAATTTTCTTGTGTTTTTCTCTAAAGAGATCTAATAACTATTACCATATAACAGATTGTCCTTTAAAACATAAATGGTTTTGTGTTTTTTTTTCCGAAAAATATTCCCATCTGTGTTTTTTTCTTTGGAAATTGCTCTAAGAATCTACGGAGAAGAACATACCATTTCAAGACATACTTTGACTCCAAGTATTTAAAGTGTGTCATTGCACTTTTACTATTCATAGCTCAGTCATAACTTTGATGTTGACAAGAAAATGTGATGGCCATTATTCTACCAAGAGTTTCTTTATTGTAACCCATTAAGTAATAAAATCCCAGTTACACCAGAATTAATATATCTGTGAACCTGTTACTAAATTATTAATAAAAGTAGAAATGTATACCGTAAGCAGCTATTTTCAGTCATACAGCATTAATTATCGATCAGATATTAGTTGTAGAAACTATAACTGTCAGAAGTAATTAATTTATTGGCTTTTTAAAAGTGATTGCTGGATAAATAAAATTTTATTTCCTGAAACATAATTACTTAATGGGTCTCCAAGATTTAAAAATATCCCAATACTGTTGAAGTTTACTTGGAAAAATAAGATTTCAGCCTATTTAGAATTGCTTCACTTATTGCTGTATTTTTTTTTTCTTTTTAGTGAATGAACAAAACTAAGGTTGTTGTTTTTTTTTTCCCATGACCAAGTAGGAAATTTATTTCTAAAATATGAGCTGGTTTGATAAATGAAATTAATCAGTGTACAAATACTTGATTAACAGAATGAAGGAAAATTCAAAAGAAAATTTATAACGTATGTTCTCAGGCAACAGTGAAATTAAATTAGAAAATAATCGACAGATGCCTAGAAAGTTCCCAAATTAAACAATTCACTTTTATTAAAATTGGAAAATTTAAAGGATGCTTTTTGTTTTGAGTTGTTGCATAAGCCATTCATATATTTATATTATTCAAGACTAACAGAGATATGCCCTTTATTAAATAAGAGTGTTTCAAGAACAGTTTCTGGATTGTTATAAAGGAGGTTTGTTTTTAAGTACTTTTAATGCAGAACTTATGTTTATGAAATAGGAAATCTATAAGTACTGTGTACTCAGATTTTGGCCTGTACATAAAGTGTAGCATCCTACATTTCCCATAATTAACCAGGGTTCTAAATTATGCCTTTCTTTTCAATGTAAATCACTTTTGACCATTCTAAAAGCTCCGAAGTTTCTGAATTTTCAAAAAATGTTTTCTCCTTGAAATAGCTTATGCACATGTATTTTTCCCCATATGAGAAAAAAAGAAAATCATTATTGTCTTATCTCTTTACTTTGGCTGTAACTCAAATAAACATAAACCTTATGCTCTGCGTTTTTCAGAATCCAGAGTTGGCTAAGAAGGAAGCTGCCTCACTCCTGAAAATATTCCCTTTCTCTGCTTTACAAAATAGATGTGTATTTTCTTTGAAATTGAGTAGGTATAGAATCAAATTTTGAAGGGCAAATTTTGTGTCTACTCAAAATTCATTCTGTATTCTATATATTACCTATGAATTATATATGATTATAACTGTAAAATATTTTAATAGTGGTTTTGGACTTGGGCATATTCTTAATATCAGATCAAAATATTTCTCTGTGTGAGGGAAAATAATCTTTATGTTCATCAAATAAGTTTAGATCCTAATTCCTGGAAGGAGAGTAAAATAAAGACTCCTGCTTCCAGACTGTTTGATTTTACTTCAGTTCTATACTAGTTTTCGTAAGAATACATAAATCTAGGCTTACAAGCATCATTTGAGGAAATGACACTATCCTACCATTTCTACCCATAAGCCTAAACCATTCTTCTCATTATTCTCCAACTCAAAAATAATCATTTTTATATTTTTTCTTTGGGGGGAATAGTTTTTAGATGAAAATAATCAACTATTGACAAATACCGTACACAAAAAAACAACTCTGAATAAATTTTTTAGGCAGCCATTTGAAATGCAAAGTCAGGTGTGACATGATGTATTTTGGAGCCAGAGATAAAGGAGAGAAAAAAAAAAAAGGCAGCTTTTTTGTGGCTGCGAAGCTCAAAGAGAATACTACATTAATTAACCCAAGAGAATTTCTAAGAAGCTGTAGTGAGAAACTGTAGCTTTGAAATCCAGTGATCTTTATCCACTGTTGGGTTTGGGTCAAAGACCTTGGACAGAGAAGGAAAAAAAGTAAGGAGGTACATTATAGGAACCAGATGTTAAAAACTGATAAGGGCTGACCAGCCCCCTGCTGCTGAAATCTAACCCTACTTCCATCTAAAAGGTGACATTCTCCTCTGAAGCCCCTATGTCCTTCTAGGGGAGAGAGAGACACAATTCTGGCTCTGCATTTTTCCTTTGGCCTACCTTGTCGAATGGCCCTAGAAGACTAAACAGGTGTTATCTACTTTTGATTTCAGTGCATTTAAATTAATCCTGTCAGCTCAGCTGTTAAAACAACTGTCATCTCCAGCTGTTAGTAATTTTCGACTGGGCACTTTCACAGGTTGCCAAGATCTGAGCCTGCATTGTGTGTCTCTCTGAATGCAATAGAGTAACAATCTGTGGTTTTTTAAAAGGGGATTGTATTGTGATGCTGCACACATGAAATGATCGTAATAATAATAATTTCCAAAGACTTATAGTGCCATGTTTTTTCTTATATAAATAAAGCATGTGCTGAGTGCCACTCCTTTCTATACTCTGTGGTGTGTTACATAACTTTGGGAGGTATGTAATTTAATGACCAATAGGTCAACCTGGAAAGCATGAAAGAAGGAAGTATGATAAAGAAGTTAGGTAGAGGAGTGTACTGCACCTGCTTACAATCGTTTCTATGTTTCCAGAAACAATAGTTATGCTTCCAGTAGAATTATAGTTTTTATTTCACTGAAATATTTAGTAAATGTTTTGTTTCCTTTTAGCAGTTTCAGTAACTGCACTTTCAATCCAAATACAAGGTTTCTGGTTAGATCTTCCCACTAATAAACATTTTAAATCATAAGAGACATTTCTTGATTTCAATATTTGGGATCTATTTCAGTTAGTGGCATTCAAAGCTAATACTGTGGAGGGGGAGAAAAGACAATTTAAAAATTCAATCTATTAACAAATTGGGACCAACTAAAAATGTGCAATAATCTCAACTGTATCAACAAAAGATTTTCAGTTGCCACTGATCTAATAGTCTGGAGCCAATGAGATTTTCTTCTATCCTAACCAATAGAAAAAGTGTAGCTTTTCTTGTCTTTTTTTTACACAGTCTAAATTTGCTTGTTATTTTTTTAATGTTTTAAGGTTATTTATTTATTTATTTATTTATTTAATTGTTTTTGACAGAGAGAGGAATAAAGAGAGAGAGAGATACAGAGACAGAGAGAGAACTGAACTGGGGGCACTCCCCAGTTCAGCACATGGGTCCGCATGGGCAGGGGCTGGGATTTGATCCTGGGTCCCCAGCGCTGCAAAGTGAGCACTCAACCAACTGCGCCATCCCAGCTTCCCCTGCTTGTTATTTTTTTACTGTTAAAAAGTATGTTTTAAAATAAAAATAAATATATAAATTATATTGATTTTCAATTATTTATGATTAGGTATAATTTAATCCAAACAGTATTGAAAACAATATTATTTGAAGATTTATTTTTTATTCTTTTGAGAGAAGGTGAGAGGGAAAAAGAGAGAGAGAGAGATAGAAGGAACAAGGGGGAGGGCCCAGAGCAGTCTCCATAGTTGTACATCATTAGTTGTGATACACTTTCATTCCACACAGGTGGATGTGGGGCTCTGCAGGGTGAGAACCAAACTAGGGACCTCCATCTGAACTCAGTGGTTACTAATTGCACTGCAGTTCAGCTTATAGGTTATCATGGGGTGGGGCCAGGATTTGATCCCCAGACCTCATGGTTGCAAGGCAAGCACTCAACCTGCTGAGTTATCCCACCATCCCTGAAAACAATTTTCAATGAATATACCTATCACAAAATTCCTGGCCAACTTGAAATATTCTCTTTCAATTAATACAATATGGTATTGAATAAATTTACCTGATTTACTAACTGTGCTCTACATTTATTAATTTCTCAGAAATTTCTGAATCCATATTTATTTAAATTTATGAAAATGTAGCTAATATTTCAGTGGATATTGCATGCATAAAATAAACAGTGAAAAGTGTAATGAATGTGTATAATGGGAATTATTTCTCTTTCCTACTCTTGTTCTTCACTCACCTACTTTCTTCTCTTCTAAGAGAATTAACGTAACATATTTTTCTTCTGTTTACCTCCGGAGATATTCTGTGCATACACATGTACAAATGTGAGTGTGAGGGAAGCTGGGATGGCTCCGCAGGTTAAGCGCTCACTTTGCAGTCCCGGAGCCGAAGGATCAAATCCCGACCCTGGCCCATGTGAACCCACATACTGAACTGGGGTGTGCCCCCAGTTCTGTTCTTGCCGGGGCCTGTGTGGGAGGCTCCCAGCCCAGTTCCTGCCCTGCGCAGCCCCGAGCCCACCTGTGGAGTGAAACTATATGGAAAACTAATATTGTCAACTATGGAGACTGCTCTGGGCCCTCCCCCTTCTCTCTGTCTCTCTCTGTCTTTCTGTCAAAAACAATAAAAATAAATCTTTAAAAAAAATGTGAATGTGTATATGAGGGGAGGTATGTATCAGAAGGATATTGTACACCATTATCCCTAAATTTAAATAATGTTTAGTCTCTAGGATATGTGTATATGAGCATA
>PVKE010013241.1:0-36882 GCA_004027555.1 Craseonycteris thonglongyai | reverse complement strand
TTCAGTGCATATTTATTTCTATTTTACTTTTTGACAGATAGAGAGAGAGACAGAGACAGAGACAGTTAGAGAACCGAACTGTGGGAACTCCCCAGTTCAGCATGTGGGTCCTGCCTGGGCCGGAGCCGGGATTCGATCCTCGGTCCTCATGGCCTCAAAGCGAGCGCTCAACCCGCTGAGCCGTCCCGGCTTTCCCCCCCAGTATAATTTAAGAAATATATACTTTAGAGTATTGATGTAAACAAGCACTTAGAACTCCTTAAAATTCTGAGCAGGTAGAAAATTTCGAGTAATATAAATTTTATTTTGGTTACATAATATGCAGAGGAGAGAGGTATCACTTTTAAAAACCATATTTACTACTACTACTAATACAAGCTTGCTACTAATACTTACATTTTACACTATTATAAAAACATCATGAGCCCATTTAATCTCTGATGAGAGTGGTGTAGTGTACATGTCATGGTGATAAAATGGAGTCCAGAGAAACCTGTTCAGAAATAAATGTGGGCCTAACCATGGCTGAGGCCTGTCATTTCAGCAGCACCTCAGGAAATCCTGGGGTTCCTGATGAGAGTGAGCTGTGTAGTTGCCAAATTTTCACTGACTATTTAAATACAACACTAATACATACATACATACATACACACATACAACACTAGAGAGAGGTTAAAAAACATTTTTTCATATTTGACAACCAAGTATACAAACTAGAGAGATAGTCTTATTTATTTAGTGGTTAAGCGATGAGGCTCTGGAGCCAGAAGGACATGGGTTTGAATTTTGCCTCTATATTTACTAGTACAGCTATTGAAAGGATTACATGAATTAGGCATGAAATGTACATAATGTAATGCTCAGGCACAGCAAATGCTCATTCATTCATTCAGTAAATAAATATTTGTGGAGCATCTGCAATATGGCAGGCAGGTAGTAGTCTATAATGGTCCATGGTCTTGATAAGATAGCAAGATCAAGACCTGGAAATTTCCTGTTCACAGGAAGCTTGTATTTTATTAAAGAGAGCTAGACATAAACTTAAAAATGGTAATAAGTACTATGGAGAATAGCAAAACAGGGTGAAGAATGGGGGTGCTATTTTATAATGAATGGCCGGGGAAGACATGTTAGCATTTATTATCATTTCATTGCATGACATTAGTTACATTTCTAAATTGGTTTTGCTGAGAAAAATAGGATAAGTGATAGGAGAGAGGGAAAGGACAAAAAGCAATAAATGAATGCTAAGGGGATAAAATGAGGAATAGAGAGTGCATTAAATAGGATGAAGAATAAGAAAAACTAACAATGAGGAGAAGGGAAGAAAGAGGAGAGAGAAGGGAATATAGTTGATGTGGTAAACAGGGTTGTTGGGGGGAGAAGAGGAAGGAAAGAGGGAGAACAGAACTCAGAGAAATTAATATTGCTCTTTAATAGCTCAATGGACTTTAAAATGTTCAGTTTTGGGGTAAGCAAGCTAGTGGTGCTTTCAGGACATTGTTCTGAGGGCAAGACTAGTGACCTACTTTATAGGACCCAATGCAAAGTGAAAATGCAGCCCCCCCTCATTCAAAAATTATTAAGAATTAGAAGATGGTGTTAGCAGAGCATTAAGCCAAGTGCAACTGCTTAGGCCACACAACGATGAGCCAGACCTGTTTGAGCTTAGCACAGAGCCTGCTGCAAAGGCAAGCAGTCAATAAAATGGTTGTTGAATGAAAGAACCTGGGGCCAATAACCCGGGGCTATTTTGTAACTTCTCTGAGGACTGGTTATATTTCAGACAAAACGAATTTTGTTTGGCTTCAATTTGAAATTTCCTTCTATTGTTCTCCACCGTGGGGTTCAGATCTTTATGGGACAACAGGTTCCTGGACAGGATTTTGCTGCAGGAATCCTCCCAGGCCGGCCTCGCCTCTGTTGATATTCTCTTGGACTTACAGAGTGTGGCCACTTGGGGTCACTGCACCAACAAGGCAGAAGCTGGAGCAGTGCAGCTTTCAGGACATCCCCAAAGAGTGTCTAAAAGGCATCCGGCAGAGTTAGTTTATTGGAGTCAATGTATAAGACGGCCTGTAATTTACATTTTGATACAGTTCTACAATATATAATGAGGGTTCTTAAACTATTTAAGAAACATCTGAATGATATTTGCAAAGTCTTAGGAAGTCAGCTACAGGGTATCCAGGAACAGGGATGGGAATCTTTTTACAGAGATTCACCCTACTTCATAAAACATGCATTTACACTTAATATCAGAAGTATCTGCATGATCATCCATTTAACAGCTATTAACTGGGCTGGACAGTAAGCAATACAGACACTGTTCCTGTGCAAAGAATTGAAGAAAGACTTAGTGATTTGTTTACTGTCACAAAACGTGCCTCAAAGGATGGGCACTACCTCCAAGGACAACAAAGAGGTGCTTGACTGAGAAGCAAACACTGGAGGGCTTGCTAAAGTGGATCAGGAACCAAAATTATAACCCGAAGACATGGTTCCATTTAGCCCTCCACATCAAGATACAAATTTCAGGCAGTTTCCACCAATTGAGCATTCAGAAAAAATGAGGTCCAGGTTTAGTGAACCCTGATACAAAGTTAGGATATTTTTTAGTGATTATAAAAAGAACATTTATATGTCTGATTTTATTTTTATTTGATCAAAGGGAAGCTATTATAAATTCTGGGCTTCCTGGTTCAATAACAAATGCTTGATAAGCCTAGCCTCCAATGCTAATGTTGATTGAGCTCTGGGCTAACCATTACACACATACAATAGCTGTCCAGAAAGTGTTCAGTCATGTAATATGAAAAGTAGAGGCATTTATGGCTGGATTTTTCCTAGACAACCCTTGTATTATCTCCTTTAGTCACCAATTTGGTGAACTAGGAACTAGTATTATTCTTCATTCACACTTAAAGAAACTGACATGTAGGCAAGTTAAGTAACTCTCCCAAGACCCAACATCTCGTAAAAGATGAGTTGGAATTTGAACCCAAGCAGTTAAATGTGGGACCAGGGCAGCTGCATTCTATGACTTCCTTCTGAAGGAGGGGCTTTCCCAAATTGGTTATTAGTCTGAAGACCAGTGGCTCAAAGTATATGTTATTAATGACTAAGAGTTTATTTACATGTTAAATCCTTGCATTGTGGTTAGTTTCATACTAAACGCAGAATGGCACCTGCCCTGCATGTCTTCCTGGTGTATCTTTCTCCTCCCAGGAGTCCTGAAGAGAGATTTTGGGTAGATCGCTATAAGTCAATTACCTACATCTGAAATATAACTCAGCATGCCTGTGCAATCTGCCTGTGTATGCCCTACTACCCTCCAACTTCCTCAGGCCAGACTGATTATTTATCACATATCCCTTGGGTAAATATAATTCTTGGCTGTTGATAGTTTTGTTTTTTGTTTTTTTTTTCTGATAGGAAAAACAAGAAATAGTTAATAGGTCCATCATCTCTAACTCACTGCTGTGTGGCCTTGAACAAGTGACTTAATTTCTGTTAAGTCTCAGTTTCTTCAAATTAAATTGGAGATAGTAAAAGTGCCCCACAGGATTTAAATTAGATGTTAAATATATGGTGATGGAAAGAGCTGATTCTGGGTGGTAAGCACATAATGCAATATATAGACAATGTAATGTAGAATTGTACAATTGAAAAAATATAATTATTATCAATCAATGTCACCTCAATAAATTTAACAATTAAAAAAAGTAA
Source organism: Craseonycteris thonglongyai (assembly GCA_004027555.1). Classification (NCBI taxonomy): domain Eukaryota; kingdom Metazoa; phylum Chordata; class Mammalia; order Chiroptera; family Craseonycteridae; genus Craseonycteris; species Craseonycteris thonglongyai. The sequence continues at coordinate 33,153 of PVKE010013241.1, read as the reverse complement.
ATAAAAATAAATAAATTAGGCACTAGTAAAATTAGTCCTAACTTAATTACCAAGGAAATTACTGGTTAAATTAGAAAAGGTTAAATTATATAATATAAAGGGCTTAGCAAATACCACTCAACAAATAACTGTTGTGGTTTTTATTTTGGCTTGTAGCAGAAATTCTTTATTTTAGAGCCTTTAGAAATGTATCCCTTTAGAAAAGGCTTTTGGGGGGCACATTTATGTTTTTGTTATGTCTATAATTAAAGCTTACATAGTTATTTAGGACATTTAGTTTTAAATTCTTAGCAAAAATCTTCAAGGACTAATGGAACTGTCAGAAGTCACAAAGGGAACCAGCAAAAACTGCTTCAGAAGAAGAAGTGGTTTATGGACTTCCTCCTATCTTGACTCAAATTGCAGGGAAAATACTGCTGCTTATGTTGAGGTCACCTCTACGGGTAGGTGTTGAAATAGACCAGGAATGAGGAGTGCCTCTGCAGGGCTGGCTTCCCAGAGCAGGGGCACCGGGAGCCGGGTTTAGATGGGTGGCATCAGGATTGGTGAAGAGAAGGGGAAAAGGTGTGGGTAATGAGTGCTCAGGAAATGAATGCTCTGTCAGAAGACAGTGCCAAATAAGAAGATGGCTTGTATCTCACCTTGCTTTCCTCTTCAGAGTAATGAATTCTGGCCATGCATATCAACTGAGCTAAGGTAATCTGCCATTTCTTGCAGAGGCAACTAGCTTCCTAGTCTCTTTGTAGTAAGGTATAAAATATGTCTTTATTTCTTATGTTTCAGTTTCAGGTTGAGTTCTCAAAAAGGTTATTTTCCCCTCTGAAGGAGGTTGAACAGATGTACTGTTTTAAATGGGATAGAAAACAACAGTACTGTCCTGTTTTAAATGGTATGTGGTCAGACTATTGATACCTTAAATTTAGCCCATTGAGACTAGACTCACCATATATACCATCTGAAATGGGACAGTACCGTTGTTTTCTGTCCCATTTAAAATGGTATGTCTGGTTAGCCTACTCTGAAGAGCTGGACCTGCAATTCAGGTATACTAACACTAGGTGGTGTTGGCCCAGTAATTGAAGAGGCATTCAGCCAAGAATTTTTTTTTTTTACTATTTAATAAAAACCAAGGTCATGAAAGGTCAAAACACTGGGGTGCAGGGCTTTGGCTTGGTCCAATGATAAGATTTTAAATAACCAGAGGAATGGTTGAAGTTTTATCCTCTGACAAAAGTGCGTAAGTATTGTTTCTTGCATTGAAGCTCTTGATAAAAGTGGGCTTCAGGGAATTTGAGGCAACATTTTCTGTTAGTGCTACAGATTTCTATTAAGGCAACTGAATACATTAATTTATAATGTTATAAATATTATAACATTATATATTTAATGTTATGTGTAAAGAGCAAGTTTGAAGAAAGTAACTATTTACAATTTGATATTGTTCTAATTCCTAATTATTACCAATCACAGTTTACTCAAACTCCTACCTTATGCTCAGATCTGTTTGGAACGCTCCTTTCAAGCTCATCCTGAACTCTTTCCATTGGCTTCAGAGCTTCAGCACTGATTTAAAAATCTCTCCAGCTTTCTCTCAGCCAAGTACAGAACTCTATGAGGAACTATAGGAAATTGCTAAATTAAAAAAATAAAAGTCTTGTCTGAACTTAAGGACTTTTAACATGGTGTGACAGTGCTGGTGGACTTGGGAAGATTTTTCTTTTGTTCCTACATATGATTACAGCTCAAGAAACTGGGATTTTCCAGAGATGATCTGGATTCTCCTATACCAACAAGACAGTGGAAGCAGGCTTGCGATGGGGTTTCTTGGTAAAACGAGCAGTTGGATATAGCAGAGCTTCCTTGGTTTTCCAAAGCAGCATGTTGAGGTCAGTGGCATTGGTTCCCTGGGGGCCAAGTATAACAAAACAAAACTCTCAAAACAAGTGCAAACTATTAAAACAATTATTGGTGGAATGGATAAATGTGCTAAATTAAATCTAGAGTCAGTGGAGAAGGTTGTGATTAGTTAGGGTAGGGATGTCCAATCTTTTGGCTTCCCTGGGCCACACTGGAAGAATTGTCTTGGCCCACACATAAAATACACTAACACTAATAATAGCTGATGAGCTAAAAAAAAAACAACAACAAAAAAACCACAAACAAATCTCATAATGTTTTAAGAAAGTTTATGAATTTGTATTGTGACACATTTATTTATTTATTTTTTATTTTTTTTATTGTTTAATTTATTGGGGTGACATTGATTGGTAACAATTAGATTGTTTCCAGATGTACAAATCTACATTATATCACCTATGTATTGCATTATGTGCTCACCACTCAGAATCAGCTCTCCTGCCATCACCATATTTCTGGTGCCCACTCCCACTCCCCGCCCCCACTCTCCCTCCCCCCTCCTCCCCTTCACTCAAGTAACCAACAAACTATTGAGTGTGTGACACATTTAAAGCCATCCTGGCCTGTGGGCTGCAGGATGGAGAAGCTTGAGTTAGGGGTATCTTTATGAAGAAGATGAATTTGAATTTTCCAGGGAGGTTAGAACTTTCAGATAAACAGAAGGGGAGGGGATTTATATATGTTAGTAATGTTTATTGAGCCTTTACTAAGTGTGGCAGGCAGAATAATGGCTCCCAAATGATGTCCATATCCTTTCTCTACAACCAGTAAATATATTACTTTACATGACAAAAAGGATGTTACAGATGTGACTAAGGTTAAGACCTCGAGATAGAAGATTATCCAGAAGTCTATGTTTGGGTCCAACCTAATTACATGGGTTCTGAAAAGCAAAGAACCTTTTTTGGCCTATGTCAGAGTCAGAGGGAGATGTGGCTATAGAAGAATGGTCAGAGATACAGTGGTTTTATTTATTTATTTTTTAAGATTCGATTGTTTTTGATTGACAGAGAGATACAGAGACAGACAGAAGGGGGAGGGCCCAGAACAGTCTCCATAGTTGCACATGATTGGTTTTTCCACATAGTTTCATTCCACAGGTGGGTGCAGGGCTGCACAGGGCAGGAACTGGGCCAGGGTCTTACCCCGCTGAGACTCAAACTGGGGGCACTCCCCAGTTCAGCAAATGGGTCCGCATGGGCTGGGGCCAGGATTTGATCCTCAGGCTGGGATTTGATCCTTAGTCCCTGGGGCTGCAAAGTGAGTGCTTAACCCACTGAGCCATCCCGGCTTCCCCTGAGATGCAGTGTTTTAAAGACTGAGGCCATGAGCCAAGGATGTGTGTGGCCTCCAGAAACTGGAAAGGTAAGGAAACGAATTCTTTCCTAGAGTCTCTGGAAAGAAACACAGTTGTGGCTGACACCTGGGTTAATTCAGTGAGACTTGTGTCAGACTTCTAATCTGCAGAACTGTAAGATAATAAATTTGAAGCTGTTTTAAGCTACTAAGTTTGTGGTAATTTGTTATAGCAACAACAGAAAACTAATACAACATGGGATAGCACTATAGGGTAGACACTATAGTCATTTACAAATGTGGAAACTGAAATATAAAGGGATAAGGTTCTTGTCCAATGTCACCCAGCTGTGAACTGAAGGAGCCAGGAATTAAATTGAGGATGCCTGTCTTCAGAGCTCATGCTTTTAACTATTATGCCATTTTGTGGGGAGGAAGATGGAAATAGGTTTCTAATAAAAGCTTATTGAATGGGGTGAGTTGGATAGTAAAGAGCTTGGGTGACTCAAAAGGAAGTTCAGAGCCCTGGATTAATGGAGTTCAGAAAAGAGTTGTCCTTCAGGGCTAGGTTTGCAAAGTAGTGACTTCCTCAGTCACTGCTTTGATGATGACAAACTGGTTTACACAGCATCCCACAAACATGTCATTAAACAGGACTCTTCTACACCAGTACCTTTGTCCAAAGCAGCCTGCCCTTTTTCCCCCATTTCGCTGATGCCCTATTCTCTCAGGGGTTTCCACCTCTCCTCACCCCAGCTACAGCAGCTTGGGTGCACTTTGCATGGAATCACCAAATGCCCTGGGTCTCTCCTGCATCTTTGCCACTAAGTGTCACAGTTCTCGGTCACTTAATTTTTCTGGTGCTTATAATTTATTTTCAGGTTGACAGGCCTCTGTGAACTTCCTGTGAGTAGGGACATGAATCCACCCAGAGCAGTTGTCATGTTGGTCAGCTGGGATTTTCCTGGTTCATTCCTAAAATAAATCTTACTCCCACACACAATTTTGCTTGACTGCACACTTTCCTTTCTCTGACTTTTTACCACCTAGAGTACATCAGGCCTCCTTGTTAAACGTTCCCGTACCTTTTATTACAGATCGAGGGTGATTATTTGGTTGTCGACCTCCGTCATTACTGAGGTATCCCCAGCGCGAAGCAGGTCTCGCACACAGAAAACAAGAATATGTTAAAGCCATGCTAGTCACTAGATAGCAACTGGGAGCAGTGGCGAGGGAGAGCGGGAGGCGACGCGTTTCCAACCCTCGCCCTCGAGGGTAGCACCTTGGCCTTGGGTAGGTGTCGGGGACTGGGCCGGGGGCCGGGTGGCGCGCACGCGCGCCGCCGCCCAGCGCGCCGCTCGCTCCCGCCCCACGCCCCGCCCCTTTCCCCGCCCATTGGCGCTCGCGCCGCGCGCTGCTCGCTCCCGCTGTCCGCGCGGCGCCGCGCCTCGTCGGTTCCTCAGCTTCCAGCCAAGATGGCGGAGAGCGGTGACGGTCTGGGCACTGTCCCGGAGCATGAGCGGATCTTGCAGGAGATCCAGGGCACCGACACCGCCTGCGTGGGGCCCACCCTCCGGTAAAGCCCTCATCCCCCCAGGACCTCGACCTGTCCCCGCCGGCCGCTCGTCGGGAGCCGGGCAGGGCGGCCTGACAGGTGGTGCGCGCGGAGGCGGGCGGGGGCGGTCCGGGGCCGAGGTCTGGAACCCTAGCCCGGCCGGGGCGGGGCGAAAGGAGCGGCTGCACCTGTCCTCACGGCCCGCCTCAGCCGCGGGAGCTGTCACCGCGTAGCCGGTGGGTGTGGCTACCGTGGTGCCTCTGACTCCCGGGCACCGCCCCACGATTGCTGCCCGGCCTCGGGCCTGCCCGGCTCCCCGGCTGCGGCGCAGTTGAGGGCGCTTTGGCGGCGGGAGTGCCGGGAGCGAAGATTCACCGCAGGCAGCCGGCGTGACTGATGTGCGGAGGCGCGCGCAGGTGGAGATCCCGCGCGCCGGCTGCAGCGGGCGTGGGAGAATTGAAATTGAGCGGGAGATGCCCGCACCACCGTCCCGCCGCGCCGTCGGAGTGGGCGAGAAGGGAGCGTGGGCTGGAGAGGAGGAGCTGATGGTGTGACCCTGCGCTCACCCTGCAAGCCGAGGAAACTTTTACTTATTTACGAAAGTTTCATTAATTTTGCATTAATTTTCCCACTTATTTAAAAAAGGATCTCCACCCTTTAAAGATAGTACTGATAACGAATATTCCAGACTGAATACCTGCTACCCTAATAATAGAATATTAGCTGGACATCGTACAGACCAGACCTATTAGTTTAGGCCCTCTTCAAGATTAGGTGCCTTTAAAAATAGTATAAGCCAAGGCTTTGTCTTATGCAATGAAATTATGATTCACTTAGGAAACTTAGGACTGATTGTGTTTTATCATTTCTTTTTTAAAAATTATTTTATTTTTTTGAGAGAAGGTGACAGAGTAGTGGGGAGGGCCCAGAGCGATCTTCATAGTTGTACACCATTAATTGTGACATGGTTTTGTTCCACACAGGTGGATGTGGGGGCCCACAGGTCAGGTGGGAACCAAACGGGAGGCCTCCCACATGGGAGGTGAGAACCTTCGCCTCTGGCTGAGCCATCTCTCCTGTTACCAGTTGCACTGCAGTTCAGCATACGGGGTTAAACAGCTGGGTGGGGATTTGGACCTTGGACTTTGCAATTGTGAGGCAAGTGCTCAACTGCTGAGCTATTCCCATATCCCCTCATTATTATTTTCTTCGTGGATATACTTAACTGGAAATGGAGAGCTCTATATTTTGTGGACCTGTGGATGCAATATAAAGTGAAACTAGGTCAAGTTATAGTATAAATTCATCTTGCCCTTAGAGTATAGATATCTGGGTTTTGCCCTAGTCCTACCACTGATGAAATGTGCAGCCTTGGGCAAAAATCATTTAACCTTTCTGGATTTGATTTTCTTATTTGTAGACTGGCTAGGAGTGGGTATTTAGATGCCCAGAAAGCCCAGGGCATTCAGGACCTGTTCACTGTTAGATCCCTAACACCAACCATATGGTAGGCACCTGGTAAACTTTTGTCATGTTGCTATATAAGTATGATTAGTACACTTCTTAAATTTTCCAGCATAATTACTTCTTTTCATAAAACTATACATTTGGTAATGAAAGTAGAATTGTAGATTAAACAGAAGCTTTGTTTTCATGGTGAAACTGAAAATAATATGTGATATAATTATAGAACAGTCCATTTTTGAAAACAGTATTGGTTATGAAGGAGATGCTTCATCTTTGGAAAATGTGCCAGGCAGTATCCTTGCAAAAAGATAAAATTAGCTTAGAAGAAAAATTTTAACTATACTTAGAGACTTTTGTGAAATAAATAGAATATATGTATTTACGGTATTATTCTTTTCTTTTCTATTTTGCTGGGCATTTGTGTCACTGCTCATTTTGTTGAAACCCATGCTCTTTTCTTTGACTCACTCCAGTGACTCATTCTATATACACACTCGTCCTCTCTCATTTATAAGCAGATTCTTTTCTCACATACGTAACTCTGTTAGGAGGCAGTTCTTTCTCTTGAACGGTGTTTAAAGTACTATTCCCCACCCCCCTAGGTTTCACTGAGTGAAGTGCTAATGTTAAATTCTAACAAACCTTTTATTGTAGTAAAATTGAAATGTTTTAAAAGGTAAAATAGTACAATGAAGCACCGTGAACCTATCATCTAGCTTCTATTCACCCCCTGGCCAGTCTCATTTGATCTTTTCCCCTGTCCATTCTCCATTACCCTGGATAATTTTGAAGCAGATCTCAGACATCAATTTATCCACAAATATTTCAGTATTAAGATTAATTTGGGGTGGGGGGGATGGTGGGATAGCTCAACAGGTTGAGCACTAGACTTGCAACCTCAAGGTCCAGGGATTGAATCCTGGCCCAGGCCTGTGCAGACCCATATGCTGAGCTGTGATGCAACTGGTAATTTCCCCGCCTGCTAGCGAAGGTTCTCACATCCTATGTAGGTGGCCCCAGTTCTGTTCCCATCCCTCGCAATCCCATATCCACTTGTGTGGAATGAAACTATGTCACAACTAATGTACAACTATGGAGACTGCTCTGGGCCCTACCTCTTTCTCTCTCTTACACCTTCTCTCAAACAATAAAATAAATCTTTAAAAAGATTAATTTTTGTTTTAGTTATCTTTTAGCTGGCTTGCAAGTTTATGTTATTGTTGTTATTATTTTGCTCAGTGGCAGACTTTTTTATCCTAAACTTTTCCTGATTTGCTTTTTATCAGCTTTGGCTTCCTGGGAGAAACCAGATGGTTAAATAAGAAGCAGGTATACACTCTTCACAGTGCTTGGCATATTATATGGTTCTTTGACCACAATGGGGTTAAATTAGAAATCAATAATGGAAAACTCTGGAAAATTGCCAAATATATGGACATTGAATAACACATCTAAATAACCCATGGGTGAAAGAAGAAGTTAAAAGAGAAATTAGGAAATATTTTGAACTGAATAAAATGAAAACAACATACCAAGAGTTTGTGGGATACAGCTAGAGCAATACTTTGAATTTTATAGGACTAAACACATCTACTGGAAAAGAATGGTTTCAAGTCAATGGCCTCACCTTCTTACTTAAGAAAGTAGAAAAAGAAGAGCAAATTAGATCCAAGAAAGCCAAAGAAAGGAGATGATAAACATTTGAGTGGAGATCAATGAAATAGAAAAAGAACTGAGAAAACCATTGAAACCAAAACTTGGATCCTTGAGACCAGTGAAACTGGTAAACCTCCAGGGGAAAAGAAGGAGAAGATACCAATTATCAGGAATTACCAATTCCAAATACAAATATTAGGAATGAGAGAGGTGACATCATTACAGATTCTATAGATACTAAAAAAGATAATAAAGGAGTATTACGAACAACTTCATGCCAGTACATTTAACAACAGAAGAAATGGACAAATTTCTTGAAAGATACAAACTATCAAAACTCACTTAAGAAGAAATAGATAATTGAATAGACCTATATTAATTAAATAAGTTGAATTTGCTGTATAAAACATACCCCAAAAGGAAACCCAGATGTTTTTGCTGGTGAATTTTATAGCATTTAAGGAAAATTTATATCAATTCTGTAAAAAATTCTTTCAAAAAACTGAAGAAGAGGAATATTTCTTAACTCATTTTGAGGTCAACATTAACCTGATACCAAAACTAAACAAAGACATTTCTGGAAAAGGAAACTATAGACCAGGGGTCTCCAAACTTTTCAGCCGGCAGGCCGCATTAGCTATCAAACAGCAGTTTGGGGGCCCACTACACACTTGAGGTCCAAATAAAAAAGGATCAAAACATAGATGTTGTTTTTAATTATTTATTTAATATTATTTTATTCAGATATAAAGGTCTCCACGGGCCGGATGAAAGGGCCTCGTGGGCCGCAGTTTGGAGACTCCTGCTATAGACCAATATTATTCCTAAACACAGATGAAAACAAAATTTAAACATATTAAATCCAACAGTATATAAAAAGAATAATACATTATGATCAAATGGGATATCAAGAAAGCATGCTAGCTTAACATTTGAACCATCAGTCAGTGCAATTCACTTATTAAACTAAAGAAAAATTATATGATCATCTTAATAGATTCAGAGAAAGCAACCACAAATCTAAGGTTCATTTCTGATAAAAACCCTTAGAAACTAGGAATGAAACATACTTAGCCTAGAAAAGGGGATCTATGAAAAACCTATAACTAACATTGTACTTAATGATGAAGGAATTAATGCTTTTCTCCTAAAGTCAGGAATAAAGCAGGGATGTTCATCTGCATCATTTCTATTCAGCACTCTATTGGAGGTCCTTGCCAGTATAATAAGTAAAAAAAAAAAGAAAAAAGTTGATTAGACAACTGTATGTGCAGACAATATGATTATTTATAGAGGAAATCTCATGCAATCTGTATAAAAGCTATTAGAACTGATAAGTGAGTTTTTCAAGGATGTAGGATACCATATCAGTATGCAAAAGCCAGTTGTGTTTCTATATACAAGGAACAATCAAATTAAAATTAGAAATTGATATAATAAATATGAAATAGTTATAGATCTGACAACAGATGTGAAAGATTTATATGTAAAATCTTAGATAGAAATTAGAGGGCCTAAATAAATGCACACATATGACTATGCTGTATTAATGGATCAGGAGGCACAATATTGAGATGTCAGTTTTCCCTAAATTGGTCTTTAGATTCAGGGCAATCCCAATTAAAATCCCAGGAGAATTTTGTGTGTGTGCAGAAACTGACAAGCTGATAATAAAGTTCATAAGGAAATAAAAAGGACCTAGAATAGCCAAAGTAACTTGGAAAAAATGAACAGAGTTAGAAGACTTATACTATCTGGTTTAATGATTTGTTACAAAGCTACAGTAATAAAGACAGTGTGGTACTAGCAGCAAGATAGATAGGTCAGGAAACTGAGTAGAGACTTTATAAATAGATTCACACATGGTCAATTTATGACATGCAATTTTTGTCAATTCATTAGAAAAATTATGAATTATGTAATTCATGAGAAAAAGACAGTCTTAAAATAATGGTGGATTTTTTTTTTAATGCAAGTAAATTTTTTGAGGAAACACTTTAGATCAGTGATGCCCAACCTTTTGGCTTCTCAGCGCTATATTGGAAGAATTGTCTTGGGCCACACATAAAATACACTAACACTGATTATAGCTGATGAGCTAAAAAGGTCACAAAAAAATCTCATAATGTTTTAAAGATTTGTGTTGGGCCACATTCAAAGCCATCCTGGGCTGCAGGTTGGACATGCCTACTTTAGATGAAACCTGTAGGAGTTAAGGAAACAGGATAGGGAAGAGGAGATCAGCAAAACTGTGGTTCAGCTCAAGTCTAGCCTCAACCTGATCCCATAGGGAGCTCTGGAGCACAAATGACATCACAGCGTAGTTCTACCTGAGACAGAGCGATTGCATTTTTACCCTACATCTAACAATCTTTCATTGGCTACAGGCTGCCCCCAGAGTGTATAAGTGTTGGAGGACATAACGTCCTAGGCATCACTAGGTTCAGTGCATCCTGCTTCTATGTCTCCTGAGAAGGGTGTAACTTTAAGTCCTTTGCATCTGAGAGATGTCACATTACCAGGTAACAGTGATCTACACGTTCCAGCAGCTAGAAGACATCTGATCAGATCATGTTCAATTTCTGTTAAAGGAATAAATGACATAACTTTTTCATTTCTCTATTTTGTTTATTTCTGGCTTACTGATTTTTCAAGATTAATATTCCTAATCTTGATTTTTTAAAATTTGTGATAAAATATACATAACAGAAAATCATTTTGATAGTTTTTAAGTGTATAGTTTTGTGTCATTTCACTAAGTACACTCACATTATTCTATACCCATCACCACATCTATCTCCAGAACTTTTTCACCTTCAAAAACTGAAACTATTCATTAAACACAAATTCCCCATTCTCTTCCCACCAGTCCTTGGCAACCTCCATTCTATCTACTCTCTGTCTCTTGAATTTGACCAGTTTAAATTCCTCATATAAGTGGAATAATATGTGACCTTTTGTGATTGGCTGATGGTTCATCCTGGTTGTGAATAATGCTGCTGTGAACATGGTATACAAATATGGTTTGAGTGCAGGGGTTGTTTTTCAGGCCAGTCTCTTAAGGTTTGTTTTGACTGCTGGAGGGCTCTTCATCACCTTCCCCGACCCCTGGTTCTCTAGTAAACAGCTGAGCTATGATTTAGCTTGTTGCTCTAATGGAGTTACCAACTTCCTCTCAAAATTGCTTATACCAAAATCTCCAATTTCTTCCAGAGCACCCTTATGTTTGAACTCCCCCACAGTCTGTTCTAAATAAAGTCAGTTTCTTTGGGGAGAGCGTTGCAGCTTTCTGTACTTAATCTGCCTTTCCCCGTGGGTATAATCTCTGAACCATTGCTCCAAATCCCTGGTCAGCAACAACGGCCTGTTTCTCTTACAATGACAACCTTGTTTTATGATCAAGACTGGGTAGGGCATTAATCTCTCGTCTTCTTGGCTTGCTACTCTCATTGTAGTGCCTCTGTCCTATGAGTGAACCCGAGGTAGGGCAGTTGGGACCCCATTAATCCTGGCTGCTGCATTTGTGGTAGAGCCTCTGTCCTATGACACCCTTAATGAGGCTGAATTGAGAAAGGGGTGCTAGGTGAGAGAAGGGGCCTCCAACCTCTTGGCCACACTCATCTGGATTTTGGCTTCTGCAGCACAGAACAGTGGGGAGAGAGGCTGAGAAATGCTGGATGCTGCCCTTTCTTTGACTCTTGACTGAAACCTGGGAGGAGACGGAGACAGGGAAGGGGAGGGTGCTTCTTAACCACACCCACCCAGGATCAATTTCTATGCTGAGCTGTGGTTTAAGGAGCAAGGGTATGGGTTATAGTTCAAGGGACACAAACTCTTACTGTTCTTACCAAGTATTTAGTAGATTTTCTTGAATAAATGTTTTTTTAATTTGTTGTGTGCTGTTGGGACTATTTCCAGAAACTTCAAAAAAAAATTTTTTTTCACAAGTTATGGTTGTTTCACTAAGGAAGCAGGTACATGAGTTATAGAAGTTGCTACTGCTTTTTTAATAGAGGTAAAATTGACAAAACAAAATAAGCCATCTCAAAGATACAATTTAGTGATATTTAGTACATTCACAATGTTATATCAGCCATCACCTCTATTCTAGAACATTGTCATCATTACGAAAGAAAAACCTACACTCATTAAGTAGTCATTTCCCATTCTCCCTCTTCTAGTCCCTGGCAATCATTAATTTGCTCTCTGTTTCTATAGATTTACCTATTCTGGCTATTTCATTTCAATAGAAATTTATAATATGTGAGTTTATGAGTCCGGCTTCTTTCACTTTAGCATAATGTTTTTGGGATTCATCTATGTTGTAGCATGGATAATACTTTGTTTTTGTGGTTGAATAATATTCTATTGTATAGATATTTCACATTTTGTTTATCAATTCATCAGTTGATGAACATTTGGTTTGTTTCTACCTTTAATTATATGAATTTGGACTTTTAAAATGTTTCTGAGTTAATTCCTATAAGATTAAGAAAAAAAGGCTAGCATATTTAAAGTATTAGAAGTTCAATTTTCTTGTTTTCTGGAAATTTTACAAATATCCATCTATATGAGTTATCTATCTATATCTATCATCTATTAACAGAGTTCTTTTAACTTCAGAGACTTTAACACCTAAATTATTAATACTCTCTAGGGATAAATTGTTTGATTTATTACACACAATGAGAGGTAAAAGCCTTTTGGAATGACAGACAGAGCTTTATAACCTTGTTTATGTAATTTCACCCACAGGTTAAGAGACATGAGTTCTAGAGATTAAAATAAAAAACTCACTAGTCCAGATATCAAAGACCTGTTCTTGGTGGTTATGAAATTCTTAACTGATTTGAGCTTAAAATAGACAAATAGACAAACAAAAAAGATTAACAAACCAGAGTGTCTTATCTTTTACCAAAGGATCTGTGTCATCCATGTAGAGGGATAACCCAATAAATGGTCAAACCATAAAACCAAGTTCTCAGTCATTGCTACCACTTAGGGCTAATAACTTATTGGCCATACAGTAACTGAAAACCAAACTGAAACATAATCTGTAGAGGAAAAAATCATGCCGAGAAACAGTCACTAAAATTAAATCTATATTGTCACTTGGGTTTTACTACTGGGAGTCAAGAAAAGACGAGCCTAAGCTTGAGTAGCCCATGAGGTGCAATCTCTGGCTATGCAGAGATTTCCTATGTTTGTCAGGTGAATCTGTTGGGCATCTTGGTGAAACCTCAAAAACTAATAAAATACAATTTTCAAAAAAGATAAAATCATGATTCTCATACAAATACAAAATTAATGTATGCCAAAGATATTAACTTCCTAATTAATGAAGTAACCAGTAAGATATACCTGTTTCAAAGACAATGGCAAAACACAATGTAGGCATTTGGGAATGCTAAAATGAATTGCATTATACAGGCCCAAATGTTTTGCATTTCTATGGACAAGAATAATTTGTATTCATTTTCTACAATTTATAGAGTTGTAAAATAGCCCAGACAGTGAAAGGCACAGATAATCTAGAAGGCTGTGCTAGGCAGGACACTAAGTAAGCATTTTTGTTTATTTAAAAACCTTTCATGGGGAAGCCGGGATGGCTCAGTGGGTTAAGCGCTCACTTTGCAGCCATGGGAACTGAGGATCGAATCCTGGCCCCAGCCCGTGTGGACCCATATGCTGAACTGGGAAGTGCCCCCAGTTCAGTTCTCAACGGGTTGAGACCCCAGCCCAGTCCCTGCCCTGTGCAGCCCCGTGCCTGCCTGTAGAATGAAACTATGTGGATAAATCAATGATGTGCAATTATAGAGACTGTTCTGGGCCCTCCCCCTTCTCTCTGTCTGTCTCTGTATCTCTCTGTCAAAAACAGCAAAAATAAAATCTTAAAAAAATAAAAACCTTTCACCACTTTTCTTGCCATTAGTTGGAAACATTTTTTTTTTTTTTACTTTATCTTTTACAATGCTTACCCCTTCTTTTTTTGGCCATGCAAAAGTTTTTTATTTTTATGAAAATAAAATTCATCAATCTTTTTCCTTTTTCCTTCTGGATTTTGAGTCACAGGAAAGTTTTCCATACTATCACGTTATAAGGAGTCCACCCATGTATTGTTTTGGTACTTGGATGGTTTTGTTTTGTTTTTTTCAGTTTTGCATTTTTGTTTCTTTGTGAATTTTCCTGGGTTATAGTGTGATAAATGATTCCAGTTGTTTTTTTTTTTTCTCAATACAACAATCCAATATCAAATACTTACTACATGGTAGATATTTTTCACAATGATTTGAGGGGCTGTCATTAGCATTTACTGAACTTTCATATGTAGTGGGTCTGGTTTTTCTACCATCTGTGTCTATATTATGCTTTTAATTTTAGAGGCTTTATTATTATAAAATATCTGGTAGGGTTACCATCACCTCATTGCTCATCTTTTTCAGGTGTTTTCTGCTGACTCGTCCTTGGTTATTTTTCAAATGAACTAATAAACTTGTCTTACACTAGAAAAAATTTCAAAATATTTTATTGACTTAAAATTTTAAATTATTTAGGGGGAACAGATATCTTGATGTTGAGTCTTCATATCCAGGAGTATGTTTGTCTTTCAGGAGAGTTAAAAGTTTTCCAGGAATAGATTTTAGAATTCCATAAGATTTGTGTATTTTTTGTTATTTTAATTGGATTTCTTACATTGTGTCGTCTAACTTGTTTTTGCTTATATTAAATATTTATGAATGCTGATGATGTTTGTATATTAATTTTTAACCTTTTACTTTATTAAATTTTACTATTTGTAGTATTTTTTTTCCCCATTGATTCCTATGGTTTTTCCAGGAATGTATATAATCTGTAGAAATAATTTTACTTCTTTTTCACTTCTTCAACTATAAATTGCTTTGTCTAGTCTAACTTAACCTAATTGCAACATAATAGTTGAGACAGAGTGCATCTTTATCATCTTCCTGACTTTAGCAGGAAAGCCTTTAGTGTTTCCTCATTAGGAAGAACACTGGCTTTAGGTTGATATATTTATATTTTACTATGCAGAAGAAATACCCATCATTACTTACCTTATTAATGTTTTTTAGTATGGAAATCTACTGAATTTTGTCAAATGTCTTTTCTGTATTTATGGAGATGGTCATACAATTTTTCTTCTTTGCCTTCTATGATTGAATTTATTAATGCATTTCCTATTATTGAAATATTTCTGTATTAACAGAATAAATCCCACTTGGTTGTGATGAATTGCTCTTTTAGTGTGCTGTTGAATTCTGTTTCCTAGTATGCTTTTAAAGATTTTTTTTTTAAATTAATTAATTAATTTTTTATTTTTGACAGACAGAGAGAGAGAGAGAGAGAGAGAGAGAGATACAGAGACAGAGAGAACTGAACTGGGGGAGCTCCCCAGTTCAGCACATGGGTCCGCACGGGCCGGGGCCGGGATTCGATCCTCGGTCCCCGGCGTGCAAAGTGAGCGCCTAACCCACTGAGCCATCCCGGCTTCCCCTAAAGATTTTTTTGCATTGATATTCATAAGCGAGATTGGTCTGTAGTTCATTTTTTGATGCAGTCTTTTTCAGGTCTTCAAATAAATGTATTGCTGTTTCATTAAACAAAATTGGAAGTTTTCTTTTTCTACACTTGGAATGCTATACTTAGCATTAACGTTATCTGTTATTTAAAGGTTTGTTAGAAATACCCTGTAACATCAAGTGGGCCTGTGCTTTTTTTGTTTGTTTGTTAAAGGAAGAGTCTTTTAACTGCTTTCTCTTATTTAGTCTGTGATAATTGGTATGTTTCAGACTTTGTCCCTAGAGGGTCAATAAGTTGTATTTTTTTGAAAAATTATGAATGTCTTCAAATTATTTGAATTATGTAAATATAGTCTTTCTTCTGTTTTGATGGTTTTATCCCCCTTGTCAGTTCTATTATAATTTGGATATTTGTGATCTCACTCCTTTCCCCCCCCCCCCCTTGATTAGATTAGCTGGTGGTATGTATTAAAAAAAAACAAAAAAACCTGTTTTGGGTGTGGGAGGCAGGGGTAGGAAGGGGAGGAGTGTTGCCAAGAGACGTTTGTAACAGTAAGTGCAAAAATTCTGTATGCTGGGGTCTTACAGAAACAAAAGGGAGAGCTGTTTGATGGGAATAGTGTCGTAAATTAGAGAAATGTATGTGTTCAGGTTAGACCGTGGAGGAAATGGTGACAGTTGGAGTTTATTATGATGTCAATGAAAAATTATCCACAGTATATAAGCAAAATAGTACCGTAATAAGACCTGGCACACAATAGGTACCCAATGTAACTGCTGAAAAATGAATTAATACAATTAAAACTTCCTTACATTTATAAATACATTTTTAAAAAATGTTTTTTAATTTACTCATTCTAGTGATTTTGTTTTCTAAGACATTCCTTTAAAGATACTCTGCTATTTTGTTTTTGTATTCTTCCTTTGATCCAACAGTTTTTAAAATAGTTTTTAAAAAATTCTAGATGTGAAATGTTTTCTATTTTTTACCTAATAATTTTTATTTGTATTACATAATAACTGGGTAAATCTGTATTCTTTCTATTCTTTGGAATTCTTTGAGGTTTTGTTTGTGGCTTAATATATGTTTAGTTTTCATGACTGTTCTATGTACTCTTGAAAAACATTTTGTTATTAGGACTCAGATTTATTCAATTCTCTCCTTATTAAGCTGATTATATCTTTTAAGCGTTCATACTGTTTTTTCACTTGTTCTTTCTTGGATTGAGAGAGGTGTGTTAAAAGTTCCTCTTTATTAATTTGTTTGTGTCCTTACCTATTTTGTAGTTGCTGTTTTGTGAAAGTTCATTTTTAAAGTAATGAGTATATAAATATTAATTCTCTGCTTCATTTTTCATGAAAAAAACCATGAATAGTGGTTTTTTGTTTGTTTTTACTGAGAAGTCAATTTTTAAGTGAATTTCTCCTTACTTGTAGAGTAATACTCCTGTAAAGGACTTTGGTGGGGTTTATAGATTATCTCTGAAGCTGTTAGGCAAACTGCACATTAGATCTGCTTTAGACAATTTAATATTTTTAATTTTAAAAAATCCTGTAGGGAACCAACCTAGATCTGCATTCATTAATCTGCTTAATTGTTTAAGCTTTTTGAATTAAATTTTATTTAGCAGCTTGTTATTCTAGAGGACAAATAAAATTTTTACGTGTTGGTGTTTCCATTTGTCATCTTTTGCATTTTAACAGTAGCACAAAATCAACAGGAAGAAATAGACATCTCCTTGGTCAAGAGTGTAAAAACAGGAAGAAGGAAGTCTATTGCAAATCTGTGTTAGCTGATTATCAATTCAGGTTTCACCATAGAGGATGTCCATTAACCACCATCATTGTGCTATGCTGTTTTTCAGAATTGCAGTGTGTTAATGTCAGTACTATAGAATATCAACCCTAGTTATAGGAAGTAATGTTAGCTAACAAACTGCACTAGGCTCTTTCCTATGCATGGAAACAGGATACTATTAGTAAGAACAAGTCACAGAAATTGCACATAAATAAAACAAGGCAAGTAAAATTCAATACCAGAAATACAGGGCAAGTCATCCTTTCTTTTTTTGCTTTGCTTGCTTTTGATGCTTTGGCAGATTGTATGATCCACTAAAGTATGCTTGAACCCTTTAAAAAAAATAGGGTATGTGAACTCTGTTATTTAAAAAATGGTTTGGCAGAATGTCTTCAATTGAATTAGAGGAAGCACCTGGGCATTATTTTATAAAGTATCCTAAGAGCACATGTGGCAAATTAGAAGAAATATTTCATGGGAAAATACACAGAAGGTGAATATTTTATAAACTAGAAATCTTTTTCAGTATTCTGTGATGAAAGAAATTGGATGTTCTCTATTTATACTTTTTTGTTCTCCTGGGTTAGCTAGAAACTCCTAGTTCCTCTGCAGCTATGGAATACCGACTGTATAGATACCCAACAGTGGTTATTTAGGATACTTACCTTATCCTGAGTTCTTTACTTAGATGTACAATATTGTGATTGTTTTGATAACATTAAAAGTGTTGTCAAACATTAAAAGCTAGATCACATTCTATATATTTTTTTCTAAAGGCCTGTTTGACATGCTCTTTTCTTCAGGAGTCATTTTACTTAACCTATGTCTTTATTACCCTTATTTCTGGATTATTTTGGGATAGTCCTTCTCAGTATTTTTTATGCCGTAGCACAAAATCAGATTGAAGGAGGAGATGATCATTATGATGGTATGTTCAAGTGGGAAGATGTACTATGATGTATTGGTCAGATGAGGGGGTTTGTAAATCCCTTGTAATTGTAAGAACTGTGTGTGTGGGTTTCTGTTTGCATGTGTGCCTTAGTTAAGGATTTTTGATGCTGTTGTTGTTTTGTTTAAGTTGTAGGTACCACTCCAACTTGAGTTAGATTAAGGAAAAATGAAAAAAGAAATAGTGAAAGGTTACCAGCTATCTCACAAAATTCTTAGAGCAGTCATACTTCTCAAAAGACTGAAACAGGGAAAGCCGGGATGGCTCAGCGGGTTGAGCGCTCGCTTTGAGGCCCCGAGGACCGAGGATCGAATCCCGGCTCCGGCCCAGGCGGACCCACATGCTGAACTGGGGAGTTCCCACGGTTCGGTTCTCTAGCTGTCTCTGTCTCTGTCTCTCTATCTGTCAAAAGTAAAATAAAAATAAATATGCACTGAAGATAAAATAATTACTCTCTATAAATATAAAAAGATATTAAAAAAAAAAAGACTGAAACCAAGAAGTAGAAGACCATGTTTCTTTCTATTTTCCTTCATGTTTCTGTTGTCTTCATTCTTCTCTGAAGTCTGGCTTTCTCTGCTTTTCTCTGCAATTGGTGGAAGATGATTGCCTACAGTTTCTTTATGTCAGTCAGGCACATACAGCTGGGTATCTCTGAGAGTTCCAATTCAGAATTCCTCAAGTAGTGTATCTGATTGAACCAGGTTGAATCAGTTGTACACCTCGGGTTCAGTACTGTGATTGGAAGAGGCTATGCTGCTCATCCCCTGGTGATGGCCAGCAGTTCTCAGAAAGACAGTATATGCTATTGTTGTGTTTGTGTAGTTTTCTGGGGAGAAGATCCATAGCTTTTATCAAAATCACAGAGGTCTTGCCACTTGCCAGGCCACTGCTTGAATAAAGATTAAAAATAACTGCTGTGAGAGTTACAATAGAATTCCCACTACTTAAAACTGATATCCTTCATATTAGTTAAGCTGTTTGTCTCTTTCATAATACCATGTTCTTTTCTTTCTGTCTTTACCTATGATTAATTACCTTCTCCTTATTTTTCCACATACTCAAATATTACCTATCATTGAATTCTCATCTTAGGTCCCATTTCCTCCATGCAATCTTTGCTTCCTAGAAACACTACTGCATTCTAAATGGATATACACATACACTCTTTTTTCCCTATGTTTGAATTTTCATAGCATGGATTTTAAAAAATGATGCACAATATTATTTAGTTCTGTGTGAATGCATGTCTTTGTATGTGTGTCTTATGTATATGTCTCAAATGCAGGCTGAATGAAATTGAGGCCTCTAATTGTCATACATGTCCAGTCAGATTTGAATATGTATAATGCCATGGGTACAACAGACTCTAAGTACTTTTGAAGTGAATGCATGAAAAACAAAAACTTTCATTATAGAAAAGTTGGAAAAATACAGGAGAACAGAGATGTGAAAAAAATTACTTTTTGCCTACTACTCAAAAATAATAATAATTGATATAATTATAAGAAATAATAAATATTATTTATTTGTTGAATATTTATTGAATGAAGTTATGATATTCAACATATTAAATTGTTTGATATGGTCAGTATTGTTAAATATTTATTAAATGAAGTTATAGTTGTATGTAATTTTCATACTTTTTTCTCTGTGAGATGTTTTCTTTTTACTTTTCTTTGACAGAGAGACAGACAGACAGACAGACAGAGACAGAGAGAAGGGGGAGGGCCCAGAGCAGTCTCCACAGCTGCACATCATTTTTTTTTCATATAATTTAGTTTCATTCCACAGATGGGCATGGTGCTGCACAGTGCAGGAACTGGGTTGGGGGCCTCCTGCATGGAAAGCTACCCCCCCCCCCCCCGCCCCAAGCAAGAGCTGAACTGGAGCACACCCCAACTCAGCACATGGGCCCACACGGGCCAGGGCTCGACCCCCAGACCCTGGGACTGCAAAGCGAGTGCTCAACCCACTGAGCCATCCAGGCATCCCTAGATTTTTTTTCTTATTGTTGCACATTTAGGTAGTTTTTATTTTTTTGTGAAATTCTGTGAACAGTGTTATTAACTCTAAAACCATTTTTTGTTCAGGAATTTTGTTCCTAGAAGTAAAAGCAATTATGTAGGTAATTATAGGTAATAGTTAAGATCTATTGACTATTTACTGTTGAAACTGGTTTAAACACATAAATATATTATTTCCTTTAACATTCGCAAGAAGTACCCT
Organism: Craseonycteris thonglongyai; assembly: GCA_004027555.1. Classification (NCBI taxonomy): domain Eukaryota; kingdom Metazoa; phylum Chordata; class Mammalia; order Chiroptera; family Craseonycteridae; genus Craseonycteris; species Craseonycteris thonglongyai. The sequence continues at coordinate 12,748 of PVKE010013241.1, read as the reverse complement.
TATTATACCCATTTTGCATGTGAAGAAATTGAGGTAGAAATAGATTAGGTCATTGCTCTAGGAACACAGTACGTGGTAGGGCTGGATGTGACTTCTAAAACTATACTCTTAATTGTTATGCTTTGCCTTTTAATTTAGAGTATCAGTTAATGAAAGCTGCAATATAAAAACATTATTGAATTTTAACTAAAAATTGGAAGGTTTATATTAAGATTGGGAGTGGTAATAAATGTGACTTGAACTGTACTCCAGGAGTGAGAATCCTGTATTTTGAACTTGTGCTAGGTCAGAGGAGGCTCAGATATTGAAATCAACTCACAATAAAGTAGTGATATCGGCCTGTTATTCTTCTGCACTTCCCATATGTATGTATGCAGCTTTAGTAGGCTAGTCTCCCGTTTATTCTCTGAAGAGGAGGTGGGCTGCTTGATACATGAAAAACACTGGCCCTTTTACCCATTCCATGTCCTTCTTCTATTCTAAATGATGGGAAAAACAAAAGACCACCATCATTCCCTATCTTCCTTTTTTATTCCTATTTTTAGTCAGTCATTTGTTTGGTAAAAAAGAAAAAAGGTTTGATTTTAGGCCTCTTTTATAAGAAGTGCTGGGTCTTTTTAGTTTAGTAGATCAGGTCTAATAGAATCTCTATACAACGGTTCGTTTTTGTTTTCTGTTTTGTTATACCTGCACATGAAGGCAGGCAACTGTCCTTTGGGTGATTTGTGAATGTGTGTGTAATGTATTCTTGATGTCTGGGTATTACCTATTTCATTATAAAGGATCTTAATTTTGAGAGAATTCATTAATAGAGGCATTGCCATAGCATTAAGAAAGATATTCTGGAAATGAACAATGAACGTATTGCTGATATATTTAAGGTAAATAATTTCACAACTGAATGGCAATTTTCTAGTGACCTCCTTTTATTGTTTTTGTGCCATATCCTCTAGCACTCCTTATGAGTCCAAAATTTGGATTGTATGTCTGGCTTTGGCCTTTTAGTACATACATGGTATTGAACAAATCCTTTAACTTCACTGAGCCTCGTTTCCTTCATTTGTATGATAGAGATAAAACCAATTGCCTTGTCTACTTTGCCAGAGTTCTTGGGATCAAATCCATTGATATATACAAAATTGCTCTGTGGATTGCAAAGCACTAGTACAAATCTGAAAGATTATTTTTATTTTCTTATTTATATTCTGCTTTTTTGCATTTTTTTTGTCTTCTCCCCATTTCTTCTGTAAAGCTGTAAAATGATCAACAGAAGTGAACTGTGTGGTCAGAATCAATAGCAAGAGTTGAGATCAGTCTTTTATCAGAGTAACCATGTCTCTGTTTTTCTCCATACTCCTTCTGATTGACACTTGTTTGGTAGAATTCTTTGTCTTTGGAAAAGCACATTATAAAAATTAAATTAATACATATTAGTTATTATATATTTTTAAAATTTGCATATGTTTGGAATCTTTTCTTCCAGAGGTAGAATTAAATGTATCAGCATCTGGCTTTCATTGTTAATATTTTCTGCAATTTAGTAAATTTCTTATTTTTATGTTAGGATAAACTTATGGAATGATATCTCTTCCAAGAGAACTTCCAAAAATTATTGCTTTTTTTAAACATTAATTTTTTTACATATTTTGCCCATAAAAATGCTAAATGTTATAGTTTAGAGGTAGGTTAAGAAACTCATAAAGCTGTTAGAAGTTTTAAATTCTTTTTCATTCATTAATTTAAGCATTATTCTCACATATAAGATACCTAACATAAATAAACCATAAAAATTATTTATTTATAGATTTTCCAATTGCCGATGGAGAAGGTAAGTGAAATGCATTTTTGTTTGTATTTGACTGATATTCAATTTCTTTAGATTTTAGACTTATGAGTCAGTGCTAACTTTCCATCAGTTTTCAATATATGAACTCTTTTATATATTTATTATAAATTCTAAAACTGACCTTAAGACGTTCTTTAGTAAAATTATTTTTGTGTATTCTTTCAATCTGTTAAGTTCCTACAATATGTTTAGGCTGTATATAATTTTTAAAGTTTATCCTATGATAGATCGTCCATACTTATTCATAGGAGACTAGAATTGCCAGAGAATTTTTATAGTGTTTATGGTTCTATAGTGATATTTTTAACTCTTATGTTAAAACAATAGGTAGCAGTATAAAGCAGCTTCAGAAAAGGGTGAAATCTTATTTTTATTTCATAGTTCTTAGGTGTTAATTAGGTTGCCTATGAGATTCACGCCATTTTTGAAGTAATAGTAAAGGAAAATATTTGGATTTCTAGAGGTTACTTTTGGTGAAGTGTGCCCTCTAGTGAACCTGTTCTATTAAAATTTGCAGTTCTTCTCATCCTCATGGCATTTGTGAATTGAATATAAAAATAGAAAACATGTTGAGTTCTCAAGGAATTTACTAAAACATATACTAGATTATTGGAGAATAAATTTGATGTATTATATGAATAAAAGTATAGTATAGGCTTCACATAAAAGACCTGGGAAATTTTCAGGTAATGGGAAAGTTATTCAATAATGGCTATTCATGAAATTATTGTTAAAGGAACTGTCTTGAGCTGAATTTTGAAGGAAGTTTAAGATTAAGATTGAGGTATCTTATAGGGGAAGGGCATCTTGGTGTTGAACAAAAGAAGTTAAGGACTACTAAAAATGAATATTGCCAAAAGGAAAAAATGTAGTTAGAAAAGGAATTATTCTGGAAAAGGTTTAATTTAATTCTGTTTTAAATATTTTATGCAAGTGTCCAGATAATTTGTATTGTACGTGGAAACCTTTTTTTCAGACATTTAGAAAGGGTTTAGGTGGGCAGTTGTGGCTTAAATCTTTCATGGACTTGTAGTCAGAAATTGGTTGCTGCTCGGGCTGATTTTTTATCTGAAGTCTCAATTGGACAAGACAACCAAAAGGCTCCCTCACATTGCTGATAGTTGATGTGACTCATTTGGGAGTGCTCACGTGTGGCCTCTCTCAAGCGTGTCATTTTTAGGACTATCAGATGTCTTGCATGGTGGGTGGCTTTCCCCAGAGTGAGTGTCTAAAGAAGTCTAGGTGGAAGTTACATGTCTTTTTCCTAGCTTCCAAAAGTCACATATTCTGTCATATTCCATTAGTCAAAATAATCATAATTCAAAGGAAAGGAATATAGACCCTATACCTCTCAAAAGAAAGTGTGTGAAGAATTTTGGACCTGTGTTATAAAACTGCTTAATTTACTTTTCTGCCTCTTTGAAGAAATAGGTTCAGAGCAGTTAAATTTTTAATGATTTAGATACTAAATATCCTCTGTTGAAGTTGTCTGTGTATATGCTTGTTTTCTGCACATGATTTTCAGGGTTTTTTTTTTGTTTTTTTTTAAGATTTATTTTTATTGTTTTTGACAGAGGATAGAGAGATACAAAGACAGAGACAGAGAGAAGGGGGAGGGCCCAGAATAGTCTCCATAGCTGCACACAATTGGTTTTTCCACATAGTTTTTCATTCCACAGGTGGGCACGGGACTGCACAGGGCAGGAACTGGGCCAGGGTGTTACCCAGGTGAGAACCGAACTGGGGGCACTCCCCAGTTCAGCATATGGGCCTGCACAGGCCAGGGCCGGGATTTGATCCTCGGTCTCCGGGGCTGCAAAGTGAGTGCTTAACCCACTGAGCCATCCGGCTTCCCGATTTTCAGTTTCTATTGTATATAGTTGGTACTTAATGAATATTGTTGGAAAGAATTATCCTTTCTCTTTACCCAGATGTTACTTCATTTCTTATTTGTTCCTGGATTATAAAAGTATCAGAGAAAGTTATGGGTAGGTTTTAATTCATGTTGGATATATGAGTATGTGGTAAAATGATTGAAAAATGCTAGAAGTACTGGGCATGATACTTTTATATTAACCATTTTCTGTATTGCTAAGTAATATAGTAGAAACATATTTTTTCCCAAGATTGAGTGGTACTTTGAACAAGCCTTCTGAATATTTCAGATAGGGAGATGGCATATTTGCTATTTGTTGTTTAAAAGAAAAGAATTCTAAATCATGTTACTTTATGGAAAAAGAGGCCCTTCTCCCAAGTAACTCATTTGCTATCTTTGAATAATGCTTTAGTCCATTGTTTTTCACATGAATGTTACTGAAATTTTGGGCACCTTAAATGTATTTTGGGCACCAAAGGCTACTGAAGAGAGAGTTCCACTTCTGACTCTAGCAGGGTTTCCAGATGGATTATAAACTGATATTGAAGAGACTGTTCAACTGAAAGATTAGATTAAATTTTCAATTTACATAGCCAAGGATCTCAGAAGCTTAATTTTTGTTGTGTAACTGCCCCTTTCGTATTTGGGGCTTATGTATGCTTCATTCTGAAAGAACAGTAACGGTCCATGTGTTTTATGTAAGGGCATGTTTCAAATCTTGGCTTTAAATTGTTAGAATGACTAATTTGTTGCATGACCAATTTGTTGAATTACCCAAATTTATCGATAAACCAAAAACCTGTTTTTAAAACTCTTTGAGGCTGATAGCAAGCAATTTGTATTGGATAGGATGATTTTTAATAGCTTGAAAATTTCTGACTACGTAGTTGTTTTGTGATTACTTTTAACATTGTCTTCATAGCAGTGTTTTTAGGAATGTTTAATTGGTCAAAAGCTGATAGTCATAAGGTGGTTAATTGTCTTACAAATATGTTTAATATTAAGAGAATAGACTTTATAATTAGTAACCATTGGTACTGAGAATCTGAAAAGCATTGAGTATTAATATTGCTGAAGAAGTATATATAGTCTCATTGATAGTAAATACCAAATCTTAATTATTAATTACTAGAAACACCAAATTACGATTGATATGCTAGAAATTAAGTTTGATATAACATTTGAAACACTGGTGAAAGAATAGTAAAAATGCCTATGGGTGGGAAGAATAAAGAATGCTCAAAAGGATGCAAAATAAATTTTTTATATTAGAAATAACAATTAAAACTAACGTCTCATTTGAGGAACTGGAAAAAAGTGTAGTTAATGTTTGAAAAAATTGGAAATAATTTAAAAAGCATACTGTGGAAATCAGAAGTAGCTGATACAATTTTGTCAGTTCCCCAGCCCAGTTCCTGCCCTGTGCAGCCCCGCATCCACCTGTGGAATGAAACTATTTGGAAAAACCAATGATGTGCAGCTATGGAGACTGTTCTGGGCCCTCTCCCTGTTCTCTCCCTCTCTCTCTCTCTCTCTCTCTCTCTCTCTCTCTCTCTCTCTCTCTCTCTCTCTCAAAAACAATAAAAATAAATCTTAAAAAAAAAAATATATATATAGGTAATATGGAGAAATTGGAATTGGGTACTTTGAGATCAGACCAATTTTTCTCAAAGTGTAAACATTATTTTAGAGTTTAAAAATCTTTCACTAATGTGGAACTAATACATTTTATTTTCCTAACAGTTATGGAATTTTTTTAACAATGCAAGATACTGAAAATACTATAGGGATTTTATGTGATTTTGACCAAAAAAATACTAATACTTTACCAGTAATAAAAAGAGAGTCTTTTTTCACACAGTACCTTGTGAATGTTTGTTTTCCATTCAAAAAAGATGTTTTTCTTAAAAAAAACAAACATTGGAATATGATTAATAATTTATCTTAACAGATTATATATAGCATCTGTTCAAAATAGAAGTGGCCTCAGTTTCCCTGTTAAAACTTTTTTTTTTAAAGATTTATGTTATTGTTTGCAAGAAGGTGAGAGAGGGAGAGAGAGAGAGAGAGAGAGAGAGAGAAGAGGGGAGGGTCTAGAGCAGTCTCCAGAGTTATACATCATTAGTTGTAACATGGTTGCATTTCATACAGGTGGATGTGGGGCCACATGGGGCAGGAACAGAACTGGGGACCTTCTGAATAGGAGGTGAGAACCTTTGCCTCCCTCCGAAGGGTTATCAGTTGCACGACAGTTCAGCATATGGATTTGCTTGAGCTGGGGCCAGGATTCGATCCCTGGACCAAACGGTTGCAAGACAAGCTCTTAACCTGTTGAGCTATCCTGATATCCCCTCAAAGCATTTTTAATAAACTAATTTAAACATTTTAATGACATCTTAGTTTACTTATATTTACATTTATTTTATTACCACTAGGTGGTGCTCTATACATAGAATTCAAGAAGGCTTTTCTGGAAGACCATTAACTTGTTTAAATTTTGTAAGCCCCGGTATATTAGATGATCAAAGACTGTATGATAACTCATATTTTAGTACTTTGCTTTGGGGTAAAGATTAGATATAATAAAGAGAGAAAATGTGTTTATTTTAAAATGTTTTTGTGCATTCCTAGTTGCCAAAATTAAAATATGTACATAAAGGGAAAGCTGGGATGGCTCAGCAGGTAAAGCACTTGCTTTGAAACCCGGGGACCAAGGATCGAATCCCGGCCCCGGCCCATGCGGACCCACATGCTGAACTGGGGTGTGCCCCCAGTTCAGTTCTTGCTGGGACCTATGGGAGAGGCTCCCGGCCCAGTTCCTGCCCTGTGCAGCCCTGTGCCCACCTGTGGAGTGAAACTATATGGAAAACTAATGTCAACTATGGAGACTGCTCTGGGCCCTCCCCCTTCTCTCTGTCTCTTTCTGTCTCTGTTTCTCTCTGTCAAAAATCAATAAATCTTTAAAAAAATATGTACATAAAATCTTTAGTATGGCATAATCGATCTTCGTTTCCTATTCACATGAAATTTTGAAGTTATCTGTTTTTTAAAATTGATTTTGCATCTGCATTTTTGTCTAATTAGCAATGCATTTTGCCAAAAGTAAGATTTTTATTGTGCTAAATAAGCTTTTGGAAGGATGACCAAATCTTACCTTGAAGCCATTATTTGTATATGGAGCAATAAAGGTACAACCTGAGTGTATGTCGGATGGTGGAGGATATACCATCTTTCTAGTGTTGTTTTGTCATATATCTGTATGTATTTATTTGTAAGAATGTGATTAGACTCACAAATAAACATTATAAAATTCTGGGGGACATTTTGAAAGAATTATTTTCACTAAAATTGCATATTGCTGGAAAACTTGAAACAGTGGTATATTTGGCACATTAGTATATTAATGAGATAACTAGCTTAGGGTTCAAAGAATGTACCGGTATTGTGCCGAATGATATTTCCTTTCTTGCCATGTAAATAAAAATTTCAAAGAATAATGATTATCATTCAAAGGAAGAAAAATAGATTTTTCAGTCCCTTTAGCTGAGGTCAGATGAGTTCAGGGCCCTCAATTTTCTCTATTTTATATTTTACTCGTCCTTATTTTGTTGCGTTTGTAATTGAATACTGCATAACAATTAGCTATACCTCAGTTCTCATCTTCTTTTTCTGTCCACTGAATGATTTCATCTGATGGGAACAACAGTGCACATCAGGATTCCCTATTGAGTCATTCTTAATTTTTGATCTTCACAGGTGATCTGGTTAGTTGCTATGCTGGTAACTTTTTTGCATGCCCAGCTGCTTATCGCTATTTATGATTGGAGAGGCTGTATAACAGTGGTTAAGAGCACTGGCTTTGGAGTCAAGTAGATCTGGGGTTAAATCTTGGCCCTACTACTGTGTGACTTTGTATTTAAAATCTTAATCATCCAGAACTGCATTAGTAAATTGGGATGTGAACAAACTGTACATCATAAACCTATATAGTGAATGTTAATGAGATGATGAATGTAAAGCACTTAATAGTAAGTACTTGGTTGTATGTTGCTTTTTTTCTTTTTTGTATCTTCACCACATTAAGCCAGAAGCAGCCGATATGACTCCTCTTGAGTCAGTTAAGTCACTGTGGAGAATTGTTGACAGAGTGTGCACATCTTTGCTTTTCTCTATAACGGTTTCCCTCTATTGTCTCTCCAGATTGTCTCTGTAATTAAACATAGATCCTTTCAGAGAAAAGATTGATAATTCCTGCTATGCATATCGTATCAAGAATTTCTTGGGATAATAGTTGCTTATGCTTTCTTCCCTTTTCCAGTTCTTAACATATCTACCCTTTCTTCCTTCTTGCTTTTCTCTATTCAGTCAGCTATTTATTATTTTAGCAAATTTTTAGATTCTTTTTAATATTTTCATCTGTGGGTAAAGAGTTAAATCTTTAACCACATGTAGTGGTTAATTCCATTTTGAGTGTTTGTGTGCTGGATTTTTTATTTTTGCTAGATTAAATTGAGAAAGTCATAACTTTCTAGGATTCTTTCCAGGACCAACATTCTGTCTTTTGATGAATTTTGGATTCTGGCACTTGCCTGATCCTTCAGTACTTTCTTTAAATGCAGTTTATTCCTGTGGCTTAGAATATGTTTCTTCATCTCAGCTTCTTTATTTCTGTGTACTCTGCACAGAGATCTCTCATTAATAAGGACTATGAGTGACAAGTGGTTGTATTAGCTTGGGGTGAAGCTTGTACTTGTATCTGGAGTAGCAAATGGTTATCAAGGCTTAGGAAAGACTAAGACTTAGTAATAGGTAGATCAAGACCTACTCCTTTTATTTATAGTACTAATTCCATAATGTTATTTGTATTTCCTTCATTGAGATTTATGGTTCTACTTTAACAGCAGAAGACATGGAATTTAAGTGGTTCATCTATTTCAGTCTTTGGTTTTCTTTCTTTCTTTTTTTTTTTAAAGATTTATTTTATTGATTTTTGACAGAGAGAAACAGAGACAGAGAGAGACAGAGAGAAGGGGGAGGGCCCAGAGCAGTCTCCATAGTTGACATTAGTTTTTCCATATAATTTCACTCCACAGGTGAGCACAGGGCTGTGCAGGGCAGGAACTGGGCCGGGAGCCTCCCACATAGGTCCCGGCAAGAACTGAACTGGGGGCACACCCCAGTTCAGCATGTGGGTCTGCATGGGCCGGAGCCGGGATACGAACCCTGGTCTCCGGGGCTTCAAAGCCAGCGCTTAACCCGCTGAGCCATCCCAGCTTCTCCAGGCTTTGGTTTTCTGTTAATGGAGGGTGGGTATTGCATATGTTCTGATATTGTTTTTGTCCATACTAGTAGCATCAAAAGAAAAGGTGATGCTCACTGTCTTTGCTTTAATAGACCCACTGGCAGTGTCTTGACTTACTATAAAATGATAGTAATTTCTGGAGAATAAATTGAAAAGACACATGAAAGGATGGACATTTTAAGATTTCTAAAATAAAATAGGCTTCTGGGAAATAACTGTTTCTCTTCTTCCTGCTTTTTATATGTTACTATTATTTTTGAAAGAGATAACAGTATTGTCTTTGCACTCACAAATGGAGTCCAACCCTTCTTTAAGAGCCAGGTAAATATCAAACTATTTTATTAAAATGCATAAAATTTTTTAGACATACATATATATGTTACTTAAAGAATATAATACTTGCTCACAATTAATGAAATAAATTTTTTTTTATGACATACCAATGTCAGATAAACTTCCTCTTGCACATGGATTTTTCTTTGGGATACTTTTGTTTAAGAGCTCTTGTTATATGTGTTAATTGTAGGAAAAGTACAAGGTGGGGGGAATTCTAGTACTGCCTTAGTCACTCACTAATTGAGCTATATACATTGAGCAAGTCATTTACCATTTTTATACTTTTTTCCTCATTTGTGAAAAGGAGACAGTGATACTTTCCCTGGTGTGGTACAAAGAATAAATAAGACATTAGATATAAGAAATGAAAATGACCCCATACAACGTCAGGTGTTAATGGTAGTCAGTTCCTTTAGCATGGATAACTGAGGGTTAGCTCTATGTGATAATTTACAGCTAGTACTCAGTTATTCAGCAGTGCTCACTCATTTAACCAGGATTTGGTTGTCTCTTAAGTGCATATTATGTTAGTAGTCAGTGTATATTGAGCACTTATGTACAATGTATCAGTTATTGTGCAAAGAATTTTTCATATGTTTACTAATTTAATCCACATAACACTCTGATGTAGATATGATTTTTTTTGTTAAAGAATTGAAATTTAAAGAAGTAGCTTACCTGAGATTGAACAGCTAATGTCATTTCTGATTCCTTCCATCTATCCACCCACCCATCCATCTACCCACCCATCTATTCATCCACCCACCCAATTAATTTGTCAATTATTTATTGAGCCTCTGTTATATGATAGGCACTATTCTGGGAACAGGGGAAGACAGAAAATAAAAGTGAATATACTCTACAGTGGTTAAGAGTGATGAAGTGACAAAGTAACTCCTTATTTTAGGAAATAAAAAAGGAGAGAAAATAAAGCAGGGAAGGAAGTATGTGTATTTGTGTTGTGTTGTGTTGTGTTGCATTTTATAATGTAGATATTATAAAAAGGGCCTCATCGGGAAGTGAGTAACAGACCTGAAGGAGGTTGGGGAGGCAGTCATATGTGAGAAACGTGATCCTGGTGGAGGAAACAGTATGGGCCAAGCATAGGACAGGAATGTGCCTGCTATGTTTCAGGAACCACAAGGAGGCCAGTGTTGCTGGCACAGAATAAGTGGGAAATAAATAGTAGAAAATGAGGCCATTGTGATATAAAATTGGGCAAATTATGTAGAGTGTTAAAGGCTTTTTAAAGAAAATTAGCATTTTGAGCACAGGAGAGACATGGGATCTAAAATATGTTTTAGTAGGATCATCTATCTATTACGTAGGGAACAGACTGGTTAGGAAGTAATTGGCAATCATCTAGGTATGACGTGTTGATGGCTTAGTCCAAGGGTGGTACCAGTAGAGGTAGTGAAGATGTAGTTGGATTTGCTCAATTGTTTTGGTGGGGGAGGGAGAGAGAAAGAACAGTTGATGATGATTTCAAGGTTTTTTGCCTGAGTCACAAGAGGAAAGGAGTTTACTGAGATGGTAGAAGACTGGGAGAAGCAGGTTTCTGAGAAGGTAGAAATTCATTTTGGACACATTTGAGATGCTTATCAGATATCTACCTGGAGAGATATATGAGTTTGAATTTTAGGGAGTGGTCAGGGCTAGAAATGTATATCTGGAAGGTGTCTGTGTTTCTGACATTTAAAGCTCCCAAGTCTAGATAAGATTGAAAGAGTAGTATCGGTAGAAAAGAGAAAATATCCTAGACAGCCTAGTTTTAGGTCAGCTCTTAATGATCCAAGTACCTAATAACTGCTATCCTTTATTGCCCTTGCTAGTATTATAATAGGTACTAATTAAAAATCTAAGTCATGGAGGCTGCCCTCAAGAAACTTATGGTCTATGTGGAGAAACATATCATTGAAACATTTAAATTACAATGCAATATCATATATGATTACATGTTAGAAGGAGTGGAAAGGATTCTTAAGTTTACCTGTCCTGCAGATGAAAAGACTACTTGAAATGGAAGTGATTGACAGGCCTGTTGAAGGAAATGGGACTTGAACTGAACCTCAAACAATGGGCAACAGATGGAGGGTGGGTGTGCATTTTTGGAAGGGCAAAGGACTGTCCTCAGGTTCAGTAATTTATTAGGATTCACAGACTTTAGCAAAGCTGTTATACTCACTGTTACAGCAAGGGGATACAGATTAAAATTCACAATAGGAAGAGCCTTCTAAGTCAGGGCCTAAGGGAGTTCCAGGCAGGAGCTTCCAGTTGTTTCAGAGATACCTAGCTGTGCGTGTGCCTATGGAGTCATCCAGTCAGCACTTACTTCTCCCAGCAGTGATGTGTCAGCACTTAAGGAGTGTTGCCAACTAGAGACGCCTACCCCAGCCATGGTGTCCAGGATTTTTACTGGGGTTGGTTGCATAGATATGCTGACTGCCTGTGTTGCTGACCTTAGTCTCTAGCCCCTCTAGAGCTGATACCGTCAGCCAGGGTTCCCACCCACTACAAATCACATTGTTAGCATAGACTGTTTGGCATTGCTCAAGGCTCCCCCCCCACCCCCCCCACCCCCCCAAAAAAACACACAAAAAAACAAAGTCATCTCTGGTGGACATTCCAAAGGCTTACCTCCCAGGAGCTGGGACAAGGGCCAACCCTTTCTTTCAGGCAAGGTTAATCCTTTCCTGCATGGCAGGTCCAGTGGGGAGGGAATGGGGGGTGCCCTTTATATAGAGACAGCATGAGCTAAGGTACAGTAGGAATGTGTATATTATATTTAGAGAACATTGTGGTGATTGCAGTATGACCTTGTACTTGAGAATATGAACTCTGGAGCCAGACTACCAGGATTCATATCCAGCTGTCACTTGCTATTTTCTGGGATTTGTGGCAGTTACTTATCTGTAAAGCAGGGGTTATAACAATACCTTCATTATAAGCTTGTAAGGATTAAAGGGCTACTATAGTATATAAGGCACTTAGAATATGTCATGACACATAGTAAATGCTGTAGAAATCAGGAGTTTGTTCATTCATTCCTTATTCATTCAGTGATTCTTTGAGCATTAGTGTGAGGTCTGACAATTAAGTTTGCAAACCTGCCACTGTGCACTTTTGTTGGCAGCACTGTACAAACAGCTTGGTAAGGTATCATAATCTTGGTGTATGAGTGTCTCACAGCTGTGTTTGTGTTGACATGTGGTGGTGTCTTGGTGAATGGTGGTCATTATTGTTGTGTGTGTTCGTGTGCCATCATGAGAAAGTTGGAGCTTGAATTAGAGCAGCGAACAAACATTAAATTTCTTTTTCATCTTGGCAAGAGTGGAAGTGAAATCAGGGACATGTTAATCCAAGTTTATGGGAATAATGCCATGAAGAA
>PVKE010013240.1:0-36675 GCA_004027555.1 Craseonycteris thonglongyai | reverse complement strand
AGAGACAGAGACAGAGACAGCCAGAGAACCGAACTGTGGGAACTCCCCAGTTCAGCATGTGGGTCCTGCCTGGGCCGGAGCCGGGATTCGATCCTCGGTCCTCGTGGCCTCAAAGCGAGCGCTCAACCCGCTGAGCCGTCCCGGCTTTCCCCAAGTCCTTTGATTTTAAATGATAGCTTTGCTGGGTAAACATGATTGAGATCCTGGTCTTTCATCACTTTGAATATTTTATGCCACTCCCTACTTTCCAGCAAAGTTTCTGTTGAGCAGTCAGCTGACAGTCTCATGGAAGCGCCCTTGTAGGTAACTAGTTGCCAGTCTCTTGCTGCTTTTGGACTCTCTCTTGGTCTTTAACCTTTGGCATTTTAATTATAACATGACTTGGTGGGGGGCTGTTTGGGTTTGGGACTCTCTGTGCTTCCTGGGCTTGTAGGTCTATTTCCTTCACCAGGTTAAGGAAGTTTTCAGTCATCATTTCTTCAAATGGGTTCTCAATTCCCCTCTTTCTCTCTTCTTCTGGTTCTCCTCTGATGTGAATATTGTTACCCTTGATGTTGTCCCAGAGGTCTCTTAAACCATCATTTTAAAAAAGTTTTTCTTTTAGCTGTTCTAATTGGGTGCTTTCTGCTACCTTGTCTTCCAAATCACCTATCTAGCCATGAGGGTGAGAGAGAAATTATGAGCGACACTGGCGCTCAGTTATGTCACATACACTGGCACTCCATAAATGTAGTTATTATGCTTATCACCCTAACTTGTGTTTTGGCCAGTGTTTGCCCGCCCTCATCAAAAATGAGGAACTTGGCACCATCCACTGGGTGAGCCACTCCAAATACTCGGTGGCTATTTCATTACCTCAGTCACCTCCTGGACAGATTAAACAGTGTTACTTCTTTTTTTCCCAACATTTGGTTATCTTGTGGTTTTCCTTAAACTTGTTCCAAGTTCTTGAAGTCCCTCTTAAGTTTTCCTCCAAGAAAAAGGCCATGGTAAGGACCTTCAAAACTTAGAACAAATAAGTAACCATTACCTTGCCTCTTTAGAGAAGAATAAACCTATATCGTCATTGAGGTTTAGCAAATAAATATATAGGATGCCTACGGTAGTTAAATGTGAATTTCAGATAAACAACAGATAACTTTCTTAGAATAGTATGTCTCACGAATGTATTTTATGTGACAATCCTTGCTGTAAGCAAATGGAGAAAAATAAAGGAACAATCATCCTTTTTACTAACAGAACTCAGATTAAAAAGATTTTTGCTGAACCTAATTATCTGTATTTTAGAGGTATTTTTTTGTGTGTGTTGTACATACACACTACAAAACTGCATATGATTTTGTTGTTTTGTTGCTGTGTGGGTAAAGCATGCTCTTTTCAAAGTGATTATCAGGGTAATCTGTTCTTAACAGGTGGATTAAGTATCAAGTAAAGGTATAGCTATGTGAAAGAGAGTATAGGTTCTTTCATTTTTTACTAAAAATCAAAGAAAAGATTGTGTGCTTGTGAGAAAAGTTGTATTGTGTGTGGCAGCTTGGGCCTGACATAAAGTTCCTGAAACAAAAAGTATTCCTAGATTGATTTGAATATTTTATAATAAACAAGCTTATTAAAAATGCAAATGTAGGTGGCTATAGGAGAAAACAAATTAAACACGGTAGAAGAATAATTCTCGTGTGTTATAATTTATGTTTCTAAGGGCTCTTTTGATCCCCAAATCTTGATTATTATACAAATGTGGTTTCTTGAGTGAGACCTAAAGAGTGCTTGCATTCAGATACTTATCTAAGATTGAATCCTTTCTTCTCCCAATAAACATTTTAAAAGTTGAAAATGACTGAATCATAGCACAAGGAAAAGCCAACGACGCATTTTCCCATTGTAACATGATTGAGATCATTGTCCAACTCTGATGTGATATAAAGAATAGAATTTCATTAGATTCTCAAGATCACCCCTCATGCATTCATAATCTGTTAGTAAACATCTTTGTCCTTTTAAAAATGGCTTAAAGCATTCAACTTTTGGGAAAGAAGAATAAATGGACATTTGTTTGATCACTGTGCATATTGTAAAAAGTCCTATTCAGAAAAGATATTGAACTTTCAAAAGAGTCCTGATTAACGGATAGGATTGTGTCCCATTAATAAGTTGTAGGTCAGGAAAGAGTGGTTTAGTGCCCTTGAAAATATGAAGACTGAACTTTCAATACTAAGGAAGTGCTAACATGCTTGAAATCCCCTAAAACTGTTCAGAAATATTTTTCAGCTCAATGGATAGATGTCATTTTATAGTTCAGACTGTGCAGATATGCAATCAGATTTTGTTCCATTAGTCCAGGAACACAGAATACCGTGAATGCGCAAATCACTTTTGAGCCATCTTTCTGAGCCCATAATTTCAAATAAAATAAGCCCAGCAACCTTCTCCAGCTGCATTCAAATACAGGTGTGGAATAGGCTAAACCTGACGGGAACAGTCAGAACGTGAACCACTGAAAGGAGACAGGTTGGAGAGGAAGCTGGTACATTACTCATGAATGAATCAGACATTTCCCTCCTTCCATGTTTGAAAATGTCCTCAGCACAAGTCATGGTAAATTCCAAGTGGGGAAACTGCGTTCAGGATCGGGTTTATCTAACTGATCCACCTCCTAGGGTGTCAGCCAAAGCGGCAATCACATGGCTGCAAAGGCATGCTGATGTGAGTGGACCCCGTTCTTGTCACGGTGGTTGTCACGTGAAGAGAAATCAGCATCCAGGGAAAGAGAGACTAAGGGGAGACGCAGGAGGCTGCTGCAGGCCGGTCTCTAGCCTCGAACTACAGAGCGCTCCAGTGAGGTGGGTGCTCCTGTGATGCTGCTTTCACTTAGTTCTCAGGATCTGTCCGAATTTCGTT
Organism: Craseonycteris thonglongyai; assembly: GCA_004027555.1. Classification (NCBI taxonomy): domain Eukaryota; kingdom Metazoa; phylum Chordata; class Mammalia; order Chiroptera; family Craseonycteridae; genus Craseonycteris; species Craseonycteris thonglongyai. Next base: position 33,777 of record PVKE010013240.1, on the reverse strand, counting down.
TGGCTCACACCTGAGAACTTTTCTTGGCCATCAAAGTAGACGTCCTGGCAGTGGAGAGTCTACTGGGAACCTTTTTAAAAGTGGATTTTGTCAGGATATTACATTTTGTTTTTCAGAGAAAGGAGGAAAAAAATAACTTTTAGAAGTCATGAAAATTCTGTGAACAGAAGAAAGCCAAACCTAGCTAGACTTTCGTATGGGTGTGAGTTCCTTCGGTGAACATAGTGCAATTCTACCAGGGTTGGGAGAAAAACTAAAAGCCTATAAATATCACCATGTAGAGATCAACGGTAATCAAAGCGTAAAGAACCAAACAAAACTTTCTGCAGCCATCTTAAATACTCTTAAATGAACAGAGAATGGCGAGCTAAGCTATCCTCCTAAAAATAGAACAGTACGGAAAAAAAATAAGGACGTAAGTACGGAGTCCAATTTCTAAAACTCAGTCAACTCTGGCTCCTTGAAAAATCAATAAACTGAAAGGTTAGGGCATCTTAAAAACAAGTGTGCTCAGGAATGCATTTATATAACCGGTCAATTCAAGGGAAAATAATTCAGGCAGGGGTGAGTGTGTGTGTGTGTGTGTGTGTGTGTACAGCTTACGTGTGTTTGAGGGAGAGAAAGAGAGACAGACACAGAAAGAGAGACGAGATGGCATGATATTTACAAAAAACAACTTCAACCACATAGGTGTTGCCACTGGTGGGCCACCTCCTGCCCCATTGCCTTCCAGGTAGCGCTGTAACCATGGGGACCCAGGGCTGGTGGAGTGCAGAGCGAAGAAGAGTGGACTGTGGCAGACAGAGGCAGGGCCAAGGAGTACTTCAGAGTGGAGCTAGGACTTGAGCTTGGACTTGCTCAGTCACAGGGGAGGCAGCTATCAGACAGAGGACACATGACATGCACAGGTAGCTCCGGACAATGCGCCGGGCTGTCCCAGAAGCTACTGCTAGGCTTGAAGCTGGGTGGGCTGGGTGTGCACAAAGCTGGAAGGTTCTGCTGCAGCCACATCACAGCAAGCTGTGTATGTTCTACTGAGGGCTCTGTACCTCACCGTCGTGCTGAGTCACTGTCCTAAGCAGGAGATGGAAATCGGCAGACTTCTATCTATATATTAGAACATCGTGTGATGGTGAGGAGCGTGGATTGCACTGGGAAGGAGCGAGACTCTAGGAGACCTGGCTGAAGGTCATAGCGTCTGCCTGGGCAACAGGAGCTTAAGAACGGAGCGAAGACACTCTGATCCGAACCTTCATCGCAACCTCAAAGCTCAGACATTCATCTTGCAAGCATCAGTTTTGTATGTCCAACAGCTATTCAAGACTAAATGTGACATGTGTTTGTGAAGGTTCTCCTGTGTGTAAGATGCCTGGGGTACATCAGTAAACAAAATAAACGTTCTCACTTTTGTGGGACCTACTTTCCAGCAGGTAGATTTGGTCAATAAAGGATGCACACGAGCAAGCAGATTGTGCAGTGTATCAGACGTTGACGAGTGTTACAAAGAAAAAGAGCAGGGTTGGGAGGTCAGGCCAACCCAGCGGAAGGTGATGAGAGAAGTTTGTAGCTTTGAGAAGTGGGGAAGGCGACTTTTAAAGAGAGGGCTAAAGAGGGACAGGGCTCAGCCATCCGAGGCGCAAAGGGATTTCTGAGCAGAGGTGAGAACGACCGAACTGGGGGCATGCCCAGTGCATCTGAGGGACCAGCAAAGAAGCCAGTAAGCCTGGACCTTGGTGACCGGAAGGTAAACTCAGAGGACAAAGACTCAGAATGTGTAGGGTCTGCAGGCCACTGTGAGCTTGGGCTTTTATTGGAGTGACACAGGGAACCACTTCAGGGTGTGGAGCAAGGGAGTGATCATGACTGAATGGAATGCCCTTGGCAGCGTGTGGAACAGGAACCCTGGTGGCAGTGGTGTGGGATAGGGCCCAGGCAGAGAAGCGAGGCTGACGGGGAGGCTGCTATGGGGACCCAGGTGAGTGATGGTGTTCCTGAGCACAGCTTCAAAGCCAAGCATGATTTGGCTTCTGCCTCACTCTCCAGTTTTGCTTCTTCCCATCAGGCCCCTAGCAATCTGGGTTCCAGCCACCTGCCCAGCTTGGAGTCACTGAAGCCAGCCATGTGCTCTCCCATTGATGGTATTCGCACGTGGGGACCCCTGTTTACGGAACCCCCTTGCTCCAACCGTCACCTGGTTAACTCAGTCTCTCTTCAAGGCTTAGTGAACACCTCTTTCAGGAAACTTCTCCAATGCCTCCTTTACCCTCTGGTAGAAAACGGGGAACTCCTCTCAGGTGTTCATACATCAGATCTGTCTCCCCCTTATTGAGACGTGATTGTGTTGTGTTGTCGTTTACTTCTCTGTATCTCCCTCTAGACAGTAAGTTTTCAGCCCTTAGCAGAGTTCCATCATGTGACAGTAGATAAAAAGTGTGAAAAAAAAAATAAGTCATGTCTGGCATCGAGGGGTTACCGGTGAGGACAGTGAGGGCACATTCTCGCAAATGGAGAACAGACTGAGTAGAATGAGGTGAGGAATGAATAGGAGCACAGAACGTGAGCAACATTTATTTTTAAGAACTTTTTTTTTTTTTAAGATTTATATTATTCTTGACAGAGACAGAGAGAGACAGAGAGAAGGGGAGGGCGCAGAGCCGTCTCCATAGTTAAACGTCATTAGTTTTCAACATGGTTTCATTCCACATAGGTGGGCAGGGGCCGTGCAGGGCGGGAACCAGGCTAGGGGGCCTCCCACATGGGAAGCTCACCCCAGTTCAGCATATGGGTCCACACAGGCCGGGGCAGGGATTCAATCCTCAGTCTCCAGGCTGCAAGGCAAGTGCTTAACCCACTGAGCCCTCCCAGCTTCCCCAAGAACTCTTTCTTAGAGGATAAGGCAGAAATAGGAGTGAATACATGAGGTAGCTGTGCATTAAGGATCCTATCAGGATACTGGACATATGTGAAGTTGAGTAAGGGCTGAATGAAAAAAGGTGAGGGAGATTTTAAAAGACGGGACAGGTGGGTAGGAAAGCAGGACAGATGGAACAAAGTGCCCAAAGGTGTGGGAAAGAGCTGAATCAAGACCATTTCAGCATTGGAGAGAGAAGCAGGGAGTTCATAGTGGGTGACAGGGCGACCCCTTGGGCATCTGTTTGTCCTCCAAACCATAAAGAAAGATGTGATGCTGGAAATCAGGGGAGCCGAAGAGATTCAAGAGCTTGAGAGAAGGGTGAAAGTGTGCAATCAGTCATAGGTAGGGGAGAATGGAAAATGAACAAAACAAGAATGGGAGTTTGACTGAGGTAACGCTCATCCAAATGTCCACTCTCACTGAGTGCTGAAGCACTCAGTGGCAAGGCCTATTTGGGCCTTTAATGCTTCCACAATCGGGACCTCTACAGTGAATTCCTCGTAGAGTTTATATAACTCAACCGACCTATAAGCCTTTATGAGGAGGAAATGCCAGCCTTTGATTGCTTTTATTTCAAAACCAGGTTTACTGAAATCTGCAAGGAATAACTTCAGGGAAAATAAAAACACTGGAACAGATAACTGCTCTCTTTTCCGTAAAGCCAACAGTCTAAAGATGCTAAGCAAGTGAATCAGATATAATCATCATCTCACTCTGAAAATGAAGACCCATTTAGGGATGGTAATCCTAAATACCAGTGTAGTTATTCATTCAGAATCTTTAATAACATTTGCAAAGTCATTAATCAACTTATGGCATACATTCAAGAGCTGTCACCTTTCACTGTTGTTAATGAAACTGTCTGGGGTTTTATCTGCAATTTTCTGGTGATTTAAAGAGCATTTTTTGTAAGCTCTTTAAAGACCAGGAGAATGGTTAACATCATTGGGCCTTGATGTACAGATTCCACTGAACAATCTGAGGGTGTGTTAGTGAGACTGAAATACAATTTAGAAGTATCTTAATTCACACATGACAGGATGTGAATTTTTGAAAAGTCCAAAATGCATATTCATTTCGGTGAGGAGGAAGCAGATTTATTGTTTGAGAGGTGAGAGAGGGAGAAGGAGGAAGCCCCAGAGCAGTCTCCATAGTTGTACGTCATTAGTTGTGACGTGGTTTCATTCCACACAGGTGGATGTGGGGCTGCGAGAGCCAGGAACTGAAATGAGGGCCTCTTTTCCACAGCGTAGTCAGACCACGAACTCACTTTGAACACAACTGCCATCAGTAGGAGCTGGAAGGATCTGCCTGAATGTGAATCCAGACACTCACCTGAGACTCTCAGAAGAGAAGGAGACCGGAAGTGAAGGCAGGCCCTGTTGTGAGCTTTCCTCGAATCTTCAGCCCACTGTCTGCGCTTGTGTTGAGACCAGGACAAATACAGGACAAGTTCTCTACACAGTCCAGTACGAACTCTGTCTAATCAAGGCCTGTGAAGACTCGGAGGAAGTTCAGGTTTTGCTCCTCGCGGGCCCTACCACTTTCCTGTGGGCTTCCTTGATTCCCCACTCAGTTTGGACCAGCCTTTTCACTCGGAAGCAGCAGCCAGCTTCCTAAGGGGACACTCTGCTCAGCTTTTGAAATGCACCGAAGCCCGTAACTTTTGAGTGTATCCACCCACCTTGACCTTCTTTTAATTGCATGGATCCAATACAGTGATACCTTGGAATCTGAATGCCCCCCAAACTTGAAGAACTTGGAATGCGAACGAAAAAAATCAAGAAAATTTTGCCTTGGAGTCCAAATGCTACTTTGGAATCCGAACACCAACACGTTGTTTGAATGGGACGTATCGACTTGTCTTGGAATTCAAATGTTTTGGAACTTGAACAGGGTTCTGGGACAGATTAAGTTCAAATTCCAAGGTATCACTGTACTGTCGAAACCTCCAGTTCTTCTCCTTCATTACCTACTTGTCATATCTGTGGCCTGAGAGGTAATCACAAAAGAATTTGTTAAATTGAACTATGTTTTTCCAAATGTACAAACACAGAGGCATTTGACGGCTCATTTATCACAGTGTGAGACCTTGTAATTGAAGTTACAATCGTCTAAAGATGAATGTATAAAAACACATTAATATAGGATGATTACTAATGCTCTGGTGAAATACTAAAATAAAAATTAAGCATGTCACAACTATGTAAACATTACTCCTTACACAGTGCTATCTATCATGAAATTTCAAAACAATCTTTAATGGTGTATGCATTGTACAAACCTTCAGGTTCACCTAAGAGAACCTCCATTTCAAGACCAGACTAACACAGTTTTCCTTTATTTCCCCACCAAGCTATAAGAAATTGCCCAAAATTCTAGCAGTACAATGTCACACAGAAACAAGACACTTTTGATTAGGAAAGGTATTCCAGGGAGCCGATGTGAGGAGTTGTGAACAATTCACCACTTGATATCAAAACTACCTCCACGCCCGTGTTTCAGTATTAGGGCTCCTAAATTCTACTTCCTTTCCTTACGACAGAAGGCACTGCTGGTTCCACAGCCATCGATACTCTACAATCATGTGCATTTCCACCGCACTTCAAGCTACACGTTTGAGTCACATCAATGTGAGAAGTCCAGTGACCAGAAAATACAGACTCACAAACAGATCTAACTACTGTTCAAGAAGGTGTTTTTCTCCACGCCGTAGAGTGTGAAGATGCGTCATCTACGTGATTTGGAGCAAAACCCAACACCACTGTTATTGTTGGGCACCCCCTTCTCCTTTCACATTACAGCAACTTATGAGGACAGCATTATGTCTTCCAAGCCCATCGGACCTTGCTGCTTTTGCTTATTCACGCAAACAACCTGCCCCTGTCTGAACATAGCGTTCAATCAGTAAATATGTCAAGGTGGGCGAGGAAGGATGGCAGGACCAGTAAACGGAAGGGAAAATCAATTTTTCAGAAAGCATATGGGAACAACAGAATACTTCATCAAATTAGCCTCGAAAGTCTTTCCTATTTTCAGCCCTCTGTGCAAGGCAGTTGTTCACGGTACAGACTGCATTTCAATAAATGTCATATATTTAGTTACGTGGCTTATTTTAAAAAATTTGTCGAACCAGATCATCGACTCAGAATAGTTCTCCTTCCAAGATGTGACAGATGGATATTGATGTTGAGCAGAAAGATTGACAGTAGGTGGGCAGAAGGAAAAATCACTCATTTAACATTCAACAACATATTCACTCAGTACCTACTGTGTGCCAGGATAAGATGGAAATAAATATTTGGACTTTATTTTATATTGCAGTAGAAGGGGCTACGCCACAGTAATTTGCTTGGGGTTAGTAAGGACTATAACGGAATACCACTGCTAAGCAAGCTCTTCAGAGGTACTTAGATTATTCACGTTGCATCAGGCAAATGCTTGAGGACTCATTCAAACATCCATTCTGTCATGGGTGCAGGATTTTAGCCCCAACTCAGATTCTTCAAGATGATGTTTACTGACCCTGCAGAAAAACCAACTTCCCATTTTTCTAGAACAAAAGGGGCCTTACATGGTTTCAAAGATTTCTTAGACATCAAAGAGCTTAGAGAGACATACAGTATATGGGTAATGATATCGGATTTAAGTGAATCGAAAACACATGGATTAAATTTCTTTTAAAAGACCCCTTGGTTTAAATGGTAAGAGCTAACATGTTGGTCTAAACACATGTTAGTCCCAAACAAAGCTGAATTTTGGAAGACAGTTTGAGGTGTCTTGCAGACCCAAACTTCAGCTGGCTTTCCCTTTCCCATATGATCAGGCCTCAAAAGAGGCGCCCGCCTTCAGCTGTTGCCCCCACTAACCAAAATCACTCCACCTCTCTTGCCCTGACTTGTGAAAACTAGTGCATTATTTCACAGGTCTCCAGTTCTGAATGCTTCTCTTGATACTTTCAATAAAGCATGAAAACCCCAAAACATCCCAGGGTCTTACTGAACACCTAGAGTACTTTTAATCCCTCTAATTCTTTTTTTTTTTTTAAACATATAACTTTAAACTTGGACCTGAGATTCTAGGTGCTGCCTCCGATTTCCAACTGTTGGGAAACACAAGATCACTTCAAAACAGGAAAAGGCTACTAATCTTCCTATGTGCCCTGTTTCACGATAAATTATTATATTTGCATTTAAAATCTCAGGAAGAAATACAGTACCGGTACATAATCTTCCTTTCTAACACAATGGTCTTCCAGAAGGCCGCTAGCTCAGGCATGTATTTCACTGAGTTTTTAAGATTAAAGGAAACAAGTTAGTGCACAACCTGTGAGCTTTTATTCCTTTGGAAAAATAGAGTGCAATGCTGATCTGATGGCTTTTAGAGAGCACTCGAAACCAGCACAGTGCGCGTTTTGAATTTCAATGGTAGAGGAATTACCACTGGTGAAGTTCAGGCAGATCTAAGACAAAACCAAACCAAACCAAACCAAGAAAGTGCCAGGATTCAAGAGGGACTTTCTTCTGAATGAGCATTTGGAAATTAAATATGACATCTACACATCAAGGCAGGATAAATTTGGGTTTCAGAAAATGATTGCTTCAGTTTAAGAATGAAATAGGCAGATTACCCTTTAGAAAAACACATTGCTTAACAGAAAGTGTGTGAGTCGGTGAGTGTAGAAAAATGAGGATGTGCCAATATACCATGAATTACAGATTATATTTTTATTTTTTACTTTACTTAAATATTTATTTTATTGTTTGAGAGAAGGCATGTGTGTGTGTGTGTATGTGTGTGAGAGAGAGAGGGGGAAAGGGAAGGCCCAGAGTAGTCTCCATAGTTGCACATCATTAGTTATAACGTGGTTTCATTCCACACAGGCGGATGTGGGCCACGCGGGGTGGGATCTGAACTGGGGGCCTCCTGAATGGGAGGCGAGAACCCTCACCGCCATCCTGGCGGTTACCAGTTGTGCTGCAGTGCAGCGTACGGGTTTGCACGGGCCGGGGCCAGGAATCAAACCTTGGACCTTGTGATTGCAGGCAAGCACTCAACTGCTAAGCTATCCCAGCATTCCTTACGTTTTTGGTTTTTTTTAATTGTTAAGCTAATAGTTCAGAGAAGAAAAAAAAAGAAATCTGAGAAATCTAGAAGACAAAACACTTTGCAGAACGGGTCCTGGGATCTTTGGCCATGTGTGCTGCTGAACGCAACAGCCTCTGCAGGTCACACAGGGGACTCCTTGGCAGGTATACTCATGATGAAGATCGCCAAGTGGACCACCAGGAACCCCATCTGGCCTGCACTTTACTATTGTGAGCGTTCTGAAGATCTGAGCGACATGACTACGCAGGGACACGCCACACAGAATCCCACAGCAACTCGGCTGGTGCCGCGCGGTGGTCACACCCTCTTAGGTGGGGCTTTTTCTGAGCAGGTTGTTGGTCCCTAGTGAATGGGTTAGGCTCACTCATTGAGGTGAGCTCTTTGTAAATCTTGACCCAGGATACAGACAGCACGCGCCTAAGAAAGAAGAAAAGATGACGAAAACCCAACACAGGGGTTTAGTATGGGAAAGGGGTAAAGAAGGTGAGAGAGAGAAGGAAAGAAGTATGTACACAGCAGATAGAAGCTGTACGCCATCAGCCATTGCCTCCCTCGCTTATATGACGGAAGGGATCCGTGACAAAGGCTATGGGTATTGCTCTCAACCAGTGCCATTGGGCCAGGCTCACTGTACAGAAAATAAGAAGGAAAATTACCCAAGCGGAGCACTACCTTTGATCAAGAATGGGGTATGGGGATGGGAACAGGCAAACAGAGGAAAATACCATGGGTTCTTTCCTTCCATACCCCACACACCAAGAAATGTGGGCTACAAATTCATCTTCAGTTTTGAGACTGTAGTGAACAATGGTGGGCACTGGCCAGGTACGTCCCATAAAAAAATCCAGGGGCTCCTTATACAGCTGTGCAGGTTGTGGACTGCACAACTCGAGAGAAAACCCAATGAGGAGGGCACCGCCCAGGAACGCAAAGTAGAAGCCCGGCTCCAGCTACCCACACACGGGCAGGTTTCTCATCTCCTTCAGACTCAGTTTTTCTCTGACCCCACTACTGAATTCTTCAGTCACCACCCCGTTCCCTCTTGTCCTTGACAATACCTCCCCTTCCCCATGCTGTGCTCCCTCACAGCGTTGATCAGCACCTCATCCACAACACGCTTTATTGACGTGCCTTGTGTACTCTTTACCTTCCTCAGCATAGCACAGGGCATCGTGAAGTCAGGCACTTTTCCTAGTTTATTCTGTGTTGTAGAACCATTGTGCAGATGTGTGCCTGGAAGGTGTATGTCCACCACATTAGCCCGAACAACTAACCCCGCAGTCACGTTCTTGAAGTATAAGAACTTAGCTTTCATGAAAGCCTGTGAACCTCTGATCACGTTACACATGACCTCTGATCACGACTCACTAATTGTGTGTTATAGTTGGAGAAACACATTTTCAAATCCTATGGGCGAATATATAATTTCTATGGCTCACCAGGCCTTACATAATTTATATGGGCCCCAGAGCTACATAATTTATCACAGAAATTAAAAAAGCAACAGGAGTGTCCTCCATACACATACTTACACATAGTCATAGAGTCACAGAAGAAATATGTATACCTGGCTGTGTAATTAGGCAGTTAATTTTTTTTTAATTTCACTGTGCTTACACCTCCTGGTACAAATGGCTGTATGTGTGATTTTTCTCTCAATTCCGTTTTACAGCTTATAAAAACACTTTCTCATTTTGTCTCTGAAATGGCACAGTTGTCAGATTTTATTGGATGTTTTCATTGAAACAAATCCCAAGGGGAATAAACTAAACTGTTAAGCACAGACGAAGAGATATCTGAGAATGAAACTTCTGATAGAAGGGCCGATTACAAAACTACTCACAACTCTTAATCTGATAATAGAATGCCCCACACAGATGAATGGAGCCTTGCTTGGTATGGTTTCCTACAAGAAGAGTAAGGAAGAAAAAGAGAACGGGAGAAAGAGAAGGGGAGAAAAACCCCAGAGACGAGAAACGTAGATTCATCACTGACTACGCACCTAAGGATCCCAACCAATTCGTTTCTCAGTGGCAGTGCTTCGGATAACTAACCTTCACTGATGCCTGGGCAGAAGCTGTAAGGTGCTGCTGAAATGGCATCAGGACTAGGCTCAAGATCACAGCTTCGTTGTCTGTAGTCCGGGGAGGTTACGATACTGTCTATCTTGTAAGGTTGTGGTCGTATCTAAAAGATGATATGCTCAGAAGCAGCTTGAAAATTTTAAGAGGTCATTAAGTTCCAGTCTTTTGATTGAAAAAAAAAAAATTCTACTATTGACTAGAAAATGGGATGATTTCTAACAATGTCATCCTCGTGGGATGTCCCCTTAATAATTATGGCCCTTGGTTCCATTTTATTTGTGTGTTATTTATCTGTCTATCTGGATTGCAAACTCAAGGGCAGAGATTTCATTTCTTCCTGAAACAAGACCACCCTGTGCCCATTGTAGCACACACATACGTGGCCTTCCACACATACAGTTCTGAAGTCATTCTCGGTGAGGGCAACGTGGGCCAGGCCTGTTAAATCAAAGTGGCTGCTGAATTGACATTAGTCAGTAGAGCCATCCCTTATTACTAAGAGGTGACTACCTATTGTGCAATGAGCACAGCTCATGAAGAAATTCTGTCCTGAGGCCTCAGAGGCAAAAAAAAAAAACAGCAGTTACAACACACACCGGCGAGGTGTACTCCCGGGCACTGGAGCGTCTGCACATTCCCCGTAAAGTGGCGCCGTTAGGGAATTTGGTGACCCATGAACAAACACACCAGCCCAAGGGGACACAGGGAAAGAACGCAGAGATGGGTCCGGTGAGAAGCACTAAGTGAAGGACAGTGAAGATGAAACCATGGAAATGCAGCAGACAAAGGGGGCGGGGGTGGGCACAAAAGGGCTTGGAGGCAGCTCTGACTAACACAAAGGAAAGGGGGCAGGGGGAGGGAGGCACCTGGAATGATTGGGGAGCTGGGCACTCGTTGTGGGTGTGTCACTGTGGACACGGTGCAGCCATGTAGAGAGAGGCATGTGTCCTGAGGAGATGTTAGGCTTTCTGCATCATCCACTTCGTTCTGAGATGACCGCATGGGAGAAAAAGTTTACTTGAGGTTATGATATAGATTTGGTAAAGGAAAGGCTATTTGGGGCTTGTTTGTTTGACTGACAGCTGAGGAAACATTGATTTCTGAAAGGTATTTCTTAGTGGCATCCTCATTGAAACACATTTAAAAATTCAAGATTATCGTGGGAGAGTCTTAAAATGAATTTGTAAGACAAGGTGTTCTTTTTCCCCCCCTGCTTAGACAAGCGTCATTTTTCTTTAATTGTAGGTTTAAAAGTCATGGAGATCCTTGTTAGGGGCTTTCATATTGACTGGCTGTGGCTAATCTTGTCCATCTTTACCATTCAGATAAACTGCATCCACTGTCTGCAGGCACGGGATGTATAGCTAACAGAAACCCCTACCATGATGTATTAAGAACAAAGCAATCTTTGAAAAACAGTCCTCAGCAGATCGTCTCCTATAAGCCAGAAATTCCATTAGGTTAACATCAAAATAGATTTAGGTTCATCACTACAGGCTGAACAGAATTTTAAAAACACCAGTATATCTCACAGGCAATCAGACGCCCGTTCGGTACGACAGACATTTCGTGTACATGACATATAAAGTTCACGTGTGCTATTCAGCAGCTCAAAAAGAGCGGACCCTGCATACACCAGGGACTTGCCGTCTAGGACTGGAGCCCAAGCAACTCACTTTTGTTCCACTATGGAAGTTTACACCTTCCAATAAAGCCCAATACACTTAGAATGAGATAGGAAAGCTATGTACCTGTAAATAACTCAAGCAACACTTACAGTTTACATAAAAGCACCATTTATGCCCCAGGAGCACAGAGAAACATGATGTCCATCATTTTCAGATCATCTTCAGGCAGAAAAAGAAACTCATTAGTCAGCTCTAATAGTTTAGCTGCAAAGGGGAAAATAATATTTTCCGGAGTCTATTTGCACGGCCATGTGTATGTGTCTGGCTGATGGAAATGACAGAATCAACCTCCACCCAACTTGACAACATGGGAACAGCCTCCTTGAAACTCAGGAGGGAGTCCAGATCTTAATTTAGCAATAAAGTATCCCGATGATTGTGCCTGAGAGAGCTGACAATATTCCATTCTCCTCCAGGGCTCCTTGGAACAGAAAACTGTGATAAGGTAAAACGGCATTGGGCAACTATTCATGCGTGAGCTACTGGAACCCTCAACTGCCAAATCTGTAAACTGCTCTTTGGAAACATAAAAGGTATGAACTGGGAAGCCGTGCTCTGGAGTCCATTCCGCCTTGGCCACCGTGGGTCGAAATACTTTCATCGGTGCTCTAACGATTGGGTCAGTGACAGCACGAGCCAGACTACCTGACCTGTGGCTGTCATCTATTTCATCTTAATAAGACAGATGTCCTCCACGGAGCCCCAGCAAAGAGCTAAGGGACAACCGAAAATGATGCATCGGGAGCCCTGTGTATTTGCAGAAACGAGGCATTCAGACCTCCACAGAGGCACCTGTCCCTGGGAAGGACCCTCAAGCAATACAGATTGAGCAGGGCTGGGAACCAGGAACCGTTGGGCTCTCCTTACCAGCTGCAGCAGCGTGGCACAGGGTGACCGGATCCCTTTTGTAAGGGCTGAGTCAGATCACACAGCCTTGAGGCTGGCCAGGCTATAAACAGCCACAGATGAGCGCTCCTCTCTCCTGAGTCATACAGGTGGCCGTCCGAAGCGACCCCCCAACGAAAAGCCCCCTTCTAGTCGCGACCTCCCTTCCATGACCACATCCCTCGAGTTTCCGAAGCCCCTAAAATACTCACCTACCTCTCTGTTCTTGTCTCCAACAGCCGGCAGGTCTCTTGCGGGAACAAAGAGAGCAGAAGCGCTGAGACGAGGGGTGGCGTGCAGGATCCGCAGCGGGGTGTAGTTTCACCTGGCGGCGCCCAGGACCCCGCAGCGGAGAAGTCCGCCGCGCAGGGACCACCCGCGCGCCCCGCGCCTCTCCGCCTCCTGGCAGCGACTCAGCTGTCGCCCCGCGGGTGGCTCGCGCCCTCCGCTGGGCTCTGCATCTGCTCACCAAGCCCTCGGCGACAGCCACCGGGTCGGGTCACCTGCGGCCGGGGCCCCGGCGAGCGTCCCGATCGCTCGCTGGCCCGCGCTCCCTCCGCCCCTTCCCACCCGCGCGCTGACCCGCCCGTGACTCAGCCGGGTCTCGGCGCGCGTGCGCGCGCGGCCCGCGGAGGCCCGGGCACGTCCAGGCGCGAGGCACGGCCCCGCCACCCGACCCAGGCGCTCGGCCTCCCGCCCGCCCCCAGCACGTGTCCGTCTGTCTGGCGCGCGGTCGGTCCGCCCAGTCCGCGGCTCCAAAGACCGCGGAGGTGAGCACTGGCACCACCCAGAGGGCGAAATCGGCCCGCGCCCTTCCTGCCGCTCCTGCGCCGCGCCTGTGCCCCGTGGGGGTCGCGTTTCCTCCCACTCCACCCTCCCGCCCACGGCAAGGTGAAACTTTCTAGGTGGAGAACTTTTCTCGCCCTGCCTGCGCGCGCTCTCCTCCCCCAGCGCGGGCGGTTATTCTAGAAGTGAGCGCAGCTGCCCATAAGCGGGACCGCGTCTCCCTCTCCTGGTGCTCGCGGGGCGAGCGTCCCCGGGCGCGCAGAGCCCACGGCGTGCACCCCTCGCGCTCATCCCCCGCGCGCACCCTGCGCCCAACCCGCGCGCGCACCCCCCGCGCGCACACTCTGAGCGCCCCACGGCGCGCACCCCCGCGCGCCCCCTGCGCCCCACAGCGCGCACCCCCGCGCGCACACTCCGCGCGCCCCCCACTCGCGCACCGGCGCGCGCACTCCCCGCGCGCTGCTGGCGGGCAGTGTGCGAGGTTCTGCCTCTCCCACGCCTCCTTTAGCCACCGGCACTGACCTGGGTAGGGAAAGATTTGGGCACCACAGAAACAAGGAATTCATTGTCAGAGATGGAGGTAGGAGTGGATGGGAGGATTGTCCCCACGATTTCATTATGCAGCAATTATTCTCTACTACAATAACTCGGATTTCTGGAAGGAAGAACCATACAGGAGTTTAACCCTGAGGAAACCTCAGTGTCGTTAACTTTTTTTTTTTTTTCTTTTTCTCATAGCAGGAAACAGGCTGATTAAATAACTAGGCAAACATCAATGAACAAGCAAAACAGAACAAAAGTTTAGTTCTTGAATGTTGAAATCTCATGACTTAAAAAAAAATGTTTGAGGGCTTGGTGACTTGGATTAGTATTCATTGTGTTAGGGTAACTTTTTCTAACGTACATGTCTGAATCTAAAAATTGCCATGCCCCTTCCAGAGAAAACACTGCACGGTGAAGCGATCTGAGACACAGCATGGCCTGTTAGGACTTGGCGTCCTTCTTTCTAGACTTTCTGAGCCGGTTCAGATCATGGCATCTGTTAGTTACAGAACAATTGACAATTTCCTATGCAGGTTCAGGAATTACTTACTGCCGATGAAAAATAGAAAATGATGGTAAGAAGAGCTAACGTTTTCCTGAGAGCTTAATTTCATGAAAAAGGGAAGTTGTGTTATGGAATAGTCCAGCCCTGTGTGGAAGCATTTTGCAAATGAGGAAACTGAGAACCCCAGTCCTAAGAGGGTCACACAGCTGGTGAGGAAGAGAGGGGAGGTTAGAACCCAGTTCTCAATTCCCAGTCAGGTATTCTTCACAGCCTGCCAAAGAGGCTGCAGCCCTGCAAGGCTAAACAGTGAAGTCCAACCAAAGATTTCCTGATTATCACGTGGCAAAATGTAACTATGACTGTAGTTCGTAATTAAGATGCTAATTTAGTGATGAGTGGGCACTGGCCCTATTTATGGACAGATCAATGACAGATTTTGGGATTTAGTATCAGCTTTCAATAAAAGATGAATAAACAAACGGTCACACACACAATTAGCCATAGTTGTCCAAAGGAATGATTGGAGTGCTGTTTCTATTTCCTGGTTTCCATAGCAATATGTTAACTGGATTTGAGATGGCATTATGTAGTTGCCTTAACAGGTTTGCTGAGTTTTGTGTGCCCATGATAAATATATAAAAGAAAAAAAAAAAAAACACCAAAGAACACAACCAAAGTGGTAGAAAGACCCAGAAAACGAACCATTGCAAACTGTAAAATGTAAAATGAAACAGATTCTAAATTCAAATACCATTTATTTTCAGCACTAAAGCTTCCTTGATTCTAGGTATTGGCACATTCTAATCCAGTTTTGAACTAATATTAAACATTGTTATGTGATTTATTAACTAGACACAAGGAGCAACATTTTATAAAAATAACGTAAGTAACAATGGCATCAATAGAAGTATCTGTGAGTGTGAACATCAAATAATCAGCTTTAAACACCCCCGAGATAGGGTTGATCAGTAAAAGGGGTAGAAGAAACTCATGGATTTGGGAATGGGTAGAAGCCCATACTTTACAAAGACCGTAGGAGTTCTATAATTCAGTTTTGGTTTTGTGGCAAACTTCAGTTGTTGCTGTTGAACTTTCCCTGGGCCCACGGCACGGTGACACAATGTATGATGCAGTTCTGTTGGTATTTCCCTGACCAAACCAGCCCCCTGGGGCTGGCTAAGCCAACACCTGTTCCCAGCCAGATATTCTCTTGCCTGCCTCCACTGTTGGAGCTGAAAAAGGGAAATGCTTGTTTTCCCTGATTCCTTTGCAGCCAAACACGGCTGCGACGTCATTCTGGTGATGAGGGTAAGCTGATAATGTCTGTTGGGGACTTCTGTGGAAGACTTTTTTCTTTAAGATTTATTTTATTGTTTTGAGAGAAGGAGAGAGAGAGAAGACAGACAGACAGAGAGAGAGAGAGAGAGAGAGAGAGAGAGAGAGAGAGAGAGAGGGGGCCCAGAGCAGTCTCCATAGTTGCACATCATTAGTTCTGACATGGTTTCATTTCACACAGGTGGGTGTGGGGCGTGGGAACTGAACCAGGGGTCTCCCGCATGGGAGGTGAGAACTTTCCCTGCTGAACCACTTCAGCTGTTACCAGTTGCACAGCAGTTCAGCAGGTGGAGTTTGCATGGGCCGGGGTCAGGAATGGAACCCTGGACCTCGCAATTGCGAGGCAGGCTCTCAATTGCGAGGCAGGCTCTCAATTGCTGAGTTATCCCAGCATCCCTGTGAAAGACTTTAGTTTCCTGATTGAAGGGACCTCAGAAGCTGGTGCCACCCACCCCTCTTCACTTCTTGCTTTCCTGATTTCATGTGTGATGCCCAGCAGAGAGCTAGCCCAATCGTGTGACTGAGGAGAGAAGTTGGCTCTGACATTACTGAGCTGTCTTATCAATGCCAGTAAGACACCTGCTTCCAGATGTCTTGTTTTGTGGGAAAATACTTGTTCTTGACACTGTTAGCTGAGGTTTCTGCCACCATGGTTCAAAACATTTAAAATCGGTTTAGTCCTCAGTTGGGGAGCAAGACGTCCGCAAGACTGAGTTTAGCCTAGTTCCTGAGTGTGTGGGTTGTAGAGCCAGACAGCCTGGATTTCAATCCCGGTGTCTACTGCTTGCAAGCTATGCAACCATAGGCCCCGGGGGCTTACATTCCTCTGTGTCTTATCTGTAAAATGGGACCAATAACAGGATTATTGTCAGGATGAAATGAGAAGCCATGAGTAGAACACGTGGAATAGGGTCTGGTAAAATAGAGTGCATGGTAGACATGCGCTATCTTTATCCACATACTGTGGATAACATAGTGCTGAACTATACTCAGAATCCCATCTCTTCGCCCTAAGATGGGTCTACTGGCAGCCACGGTCAAGGCGACGATAATCCCGTGTCCTGCCATGTCCTTTCTGCTGTCCCTCCAACACATGAACGTTTGGATCTCAGAAGGTACCTTTCAGTTCACTCACAAGGAGCTGTTTTTAAAACAAAAGTGAAAGTCTTCGAACAGCAGCTTTCCACCGGGAACCTGGGGGAAGGCAGTCTGGTGCCCCCAGACGTGCCCAGACTCACAGAATGTTTTCGGAAAATGTGAACTGCCGTGAACATAGCCTACCCTGAACCATTTACCGTTGTCCTACCCTCTCTTGTAATGCACCCATCTCACCACCGGTCTCAATGTCACTTGGTCTGACGGGACATGTAGGCGTTAGGATTTGTGACACCCAACTTAGAATAGTTATTCTGGGATTCTCTCTCTCTGCTTTCCCCAACTCTCCAGCCCTATCACCCCTACTCTCGTGCTTTATGGAAAAATCTCTCCACGAAAGGACAAGAAGAAGAATTCCGGTCATAGTTCCTCCAATAATTTCTGTGGGTAAATACATTTGGGGGATGTTCACGTCTTCTTACCTCTTAGAGACACGTTATCCGCATTAGAATATTGAAGATTCCCGACATGTATAGGGAAAGGCAAAGCAGAACAAAACAAAAACATGCCCTTTCCCCTCTTCACTGTGTCAATAGTCCTTTTCTATAAAGTGAGTTTAATAGTTAACATATTTTAGGAAACCTGGCCTTAAAGAACGGAGATGCCCACTACAAAGGGTTAGAACAGGACCATTTCAATATGAACTGCTTTTATGTCAATTTATATTGGGCATTGGCTTGGGGCTGGGTTCTCTAAAAATAGACTATACAATGTTAACTTATCTACAAATCTGACTAAGCTTATTCAATATTGCAGACATGTCCAGAGAGACGAGGCTTGGAGAGATAGAGTTTATCCAGGGTCATGCAATTGGCCCAAGTCTGTCTCTTTCCAGACTGCACTTCCCTTTGCCACTGTTTTATTAACTGTTCTACCTGCTATGGTGAACGATGCCGTCATTGAACAGAGAGCAGCAGAACCTAAGCCTTACTCTCATTTTCCTTTCTTCTCTGCAACCTAACACATGGCCATGTCCTTGGTTAGTTCAGCCCTCGGGGACTGGATGTTGCAGTGCAGAAAAAAGGCAACAGCTAGGGTGTGCATCTGTCAAACGCTGCACAGGTGGGGACAAGGGACCTCGGCAGTTAGGGAGGCCTAGATGGTGGGCTGTTGGTGCATCTGACCGAAACACCCAGGTGTGAGAAGGAACTGGAATGCTCTTTCTCCAGTGTCTCTATTTTCACCACCTCTTGAGCTCTTCTTTGGGGATGTAGGGAATGCGACAGAGAAAGGGAAGCCCCAGGGGAAAGAGAGTCCAGAGTCCTAAGAGAAGGTCTTTGGGGAGTCGCTGTCTTCTCAAGAGATGAGATATAAAGACAGTGACTTGTAGGAAGGTTCCCTTCATCTATCTCCCCTCAATACTTCCCTCCGGCACACCGTGCTAATTTCCTTTCCTTTCCTTTTCTTTTCTGTTCTCTTCTTCCCTTTTCTTTTTCTATCTTTTGCCTTGTGGTGAATTAATTGTAAAAGCATTTTGGGAAAGAAAATGGGGGCAAAAAAAATCTTTCCTTTTTGTACAACATAGTATATAACATTATTTTCCAAGTAGAATATCCATTCCATCTGTGCAATGGTTTGGCACCAACACAAATGGATTAGCCTATCTTTGGGAAACGATACACTAACAAAAACAAATGTGTTTTCTTCATTGGACAGCATTTCTTTATGATTAGCCCTTTAAAAATGTGTGTGTGTGTGTGTGTGTGTGAGATTACTCCAGTTCTAACTTTTACCACTAACTTAATGAATGCTTTGGCACTTAACTCCTGCGGATCAGTTTTTTCACCTATAAAAACAGTTCCAAAGTCTGATGAAAATGACTTCCAAAAATTAAGTATCAACCAAAACTGTACTGAAACCAGTCCTTACAAAGCAAACGCATCGAACAATTTGCGAATTGTGTTGTATATAAGGGGGCATTGTAGCAGAAAGAAAGTAGTACCCCAGAGGTGGTTCGTATTACTATTGCCTTGTCCAAGTATGATAAAATTATTTTCTCTATTCCAATTATTGATTGATTTAATCATCAACTTAGGGATAGCATATACTTGGTGAGTCCAAAAGTAAATTAGGCAATTGAGAACTGGCTACAATATTTAACAGTTTAAGAGGTAATATGTAGGTCTTAGTGGCATTGAAAAAAACAGTAGAATGAAAGGTTTGATTAGAATCACTGTAACTATGATCCACAGATAATGTAGGATTTCTACCTTTTGTTTAACAACTTCAGCGTGTAAACCTAATTACTGTTCATTTGGGTTCAAAACACACAGGAGAAACGGCAGTAACGCCAGATTAAGCTTCATTTGCCAATGCAAAAAAAAAAAAAAATGCTAACACTAGCATCTTAAAAATATAGCACAGACAAATGGTGAACAGTCAGGGGTCATGCTTCACAGAGTCACTGGTGATGCAAACTGTTTTGGACTTCCAGTTCACTGGTCTATTATGAACATTCCTGCCTTGACTTACTTCGAAAAACAAAATCCAACCAAACTGCTCCCGAGAGGCAATTCCAAACTAACCTCTGGACCGAACTGTCAGAGCCAATAAAATCCTCCGCAAACTTTGGCGCTTGCATTGAACTTTCCAGGAGTGTGTAACCTGAATTAGAAAAGACATGTTGCTAAAGCTTTCCCTGACGTGTCTGGGCCATCTGTTTTGGCCCCAGCTCCCCACGTTGGAGCTGTTATCAAGTACTGTCGGCTCTCCCATTGCTACTGTTAACAAATGGATTTGTCACCCCAAAGTTAAGGAAAACCAGATGTTTCCTTTGTTGTTCTGTATTCCGATGGCAGCTCAAGAGCGCGTGGAGAGGGCACCAGCGAAATTGAGGTTTAGAAATAATCTTATTGATCTGATCAATGAGGTCAGATGATTAAGGGTCATTTCAAGATTTTGACTGAATTTCAATAGTTGGCCATCTACATTTATCGGATTATCCCCAAATTAATCAGGTTTATTTTCTTTTTCTTTTTCTTGTGGTAAATATAAACCTATATTTTCTGGGAATCATAATTTGGTTGGAAGCAGTTGTAAATATGGAATAAAATATTTAAACATGTCAGGTCTTGTAATACATCAATTAACTTCTTAACCAAATGTGTATTGAGCTCCTGCCAGGTGCCAGGAAAGTGTTAGTGTCTGGGGCTACGGAGATGAATGAGAGGAGATCCTTAACCTGGAGGAGCTCAGTCTGTCGAGCTTGGGAAACCCACATGTATGGATAAATCAGCAGACGCAGGTCAATGTGGCATGTGCTCACCGCTTTTTGGAGAGCGTCATGGACTAACTGTGGTGACTGGGAGGAGGGGAGGGGACATGGAACAGGTAGCAAGGGAGGCCACGTATGAGCCACAAGCAGAAAGATGAGCAGGAGGCTGCCAGGTGACTGTATTTTCAGGGGGATGCAGAGGAAATGAATTCTTAGCAGAGGGCTGGGCATCACCAGGCGCTCAGGGTTCTGTAAGGCATTCAGAACATTGGGGGGCTCAGTGTTTGGGGGGTAGGGCCAGGAATAGGGCTGAAAAAGGAGGTGAGGATCAGAATAGGAGGGGTCCTGTAGACCACTCCCAAGAGAAAAATCTCTGTGGCAGGTGATAAGGAGTCCCAAAAGCCTTTTAAGGAGAAAGAACGGGAACTTGGCCTTTGAGAACGGTTCCACGGAAGTTTGAGGGCAGGGTGAGGTTGGGGGCAGGCGGTGTCTCTAAAGCAGAGGACAGTGATGGACTCTGAGGTCAGGCAGGGACTGCGGGGGTGTGGGGGGGGGAGGGACTTTGATGGAGCCTGAGGGTTTGGGGCCTTCGAGGGTACAGGACCTTAGAGGTGAGAGAGACGGAGCCGTATTCTCAAAGGCCTCCTTGGGCTCGTTTGGCTTATCTGCTGTTGTTTGCGGGAAGTCTGGGGGCAGAGTGATGAGCGGTGAGTGTGAGATGGAGAATGTACACGGCCGTGCAGGGTGAGTTGGACTTTCGTCAGCATACCAGTGTGCCCGTTGTTCTCTCGCCTACTTGGTGACATTGGAGACTGTGTTTTTCACTCGCCTTCACCTTGGATTTCCAGGTCGGATGGGGCCCAGAGGGAATCAGAGGGAGTTCTGGGAGTGAGAAGAGAAGCTGCCGTCCTGATGTGCTGAAGGTCACAGAGGTGGCAGTTGTGAAGAGCCCGGGGGCTGTGGTTGCAGCCATAAGTGGCGCTCAAGGCCCCTGCGAGACCCGGCTCGCTCAGGCCTCCTCTGGATTCCTTCCAGTGCATTCTTCAGATAGGGATCGCCCAGCCCTGCCTACAATTTCCTGCTAATGGCCACCATAAATGCCTCCCCTGGTATCAGTCACAGCGGTTCTGCTTTCCTGATTGAACTTTTCCTGTCTTCGTTCATTCATGGAGACAGTCAATATTATTTTATACTAATTTCACGTGTACAGTGTAGTGGTTAGACATTTATATAATTTAAGAAATGATCCCCTGGGTAGTCGACGACCCATCTGACTCTATACACAGTTATTCGCATATTATTGACTATTTTCTCTATGCTGTACTTCACATCCCCATTTT
Organism: Craseonycteris thonglongyai; assembly: GCA_004027555.1. Taxonomy (NCBI): domain Eukaryota; kingdom Metazoa; phylum Chordata; class Mammalia; order Chiroptera; family Craseonycteridae; genus Craseonycteris; species Craseonycteris thonglongyai. The sequence goes on along the minus strand of PVKE010013240.1, from coordinate 12,219 downwards.
TGTAACGACCCATGTGTACATCTTAATCCTTTCACCTTTTTCACCTGTCCCCAACCTCCCTTCCATCTGTCACTCTGATAAATCTAGTGCCCGCCTGATAGCACATATGGTTACTACACGATTATTGACTATACTTCTTAGGCTGCACGCCACATCCCCACTACTGCCGTGGAACGACCAATTCGTATTTCTTCAGAATTCTTTCCTCTGTTCATTCCATCTGGCATGCATCAAAATGTTGAGTGTATCTCTGAGTTTGGTTCTGGTTTGTTTGTTTATTTTGTTCTATAGATTCCACATATAAGTGAAGTCACTCTGCCTCTGGCTTTCTCTGTCTGACATATTCCACTCAGCGTAATGCCCTCCAGATCCATCCATGCCAAAGCAGATGGCAGAACCCATTTCTATACGTGGCCGACCAACGTTCCGTTGTACACATGTACCGCCTCCTCTTTATCCATCCACCGATGGACGCCCAGGCTGCCTCCGCATCTTGGACACTGTAAACAAGGCTGCACTGAACATATGGATGCACATGTCCCCTCAAAGTCGTGTTTTGGGTTTCTTTGGGTAAATACCCAGAAGTGGGATAACAGGGTCCTTCTTATCTCTTGTGATAGCCTTCATTTGCAAATCTATTTCATCTGGTGTAAGTATTGTTACCCCAGCTTTTTCTTTGTTTGTTTCCATTTTCATAAAATATCTTATTCTCATCCTTTTACTTTCAGTCTGTGTGTTTTTCAAGCTGAAATGAGATTCTTGCAGGCAAGTAAATGGAAGGGTCTCATTTTCTTAACCTTTCAGCCACCCTATCTTTTGATTGGAGCATTTAATCCATGTACATTTACAGTAATTGCTGATAGATATGTAGTTATTGCCATTTTATTATTTATGTTTCTTATTTTATTCATTCATTCATTCACTCACATCCAAAAGAAGTCCCTCTAACATTTCATGTAATACTGGTTTGGTGGTGATGAATTCCTTTAGCTCTTTCTTATCTGGGAAGCTCTTTATCTGTCCTTCCATTCTAAATTACAGCCTTGCTAGGTAGAGTCATCTTGGTTTAAGTCCTTCCTTTTCATCACTTTGACTTCTTCCTGCCAATCCCTTCTGGCCTGCAGAGTTTCTGTTGAGAAATCACCTGACAGTCTATGGGAGCTTTCTTGTGGGTAACTAACTGCTTTTGTCTTTCTGCTTTTAGGATTCTCTGGTTGTCTTTAATCTTTGGCATTTTCATCATGATGTGACTTGGTATGGGCCTCTTGTGTGCAACTCTGTGATTTCTGGACTTGTATGTCTATTTCTTTCACAAGGTTAGGGAAATTTTCTGTTATTATTTCTTCAAATAGGTTTTCAATTCTTTGTTCTCTCTCTTCTCCTTTTGGTACCTCTATGATGTGAAGGTTGTTATGCTTGATGCTATCCCAAAGGCCCCTTAAACTATCTTTAGTTTTTTGGATGCTTATTTTCTTTCCTTCCTTCCTTCCTTCCTTCCTTCCTTCCTTCCTTCCTTCCTTCCTTCCTTTCTTTCTTTCTTTCTTTCTTCTGTTTTGATTGGGTGTTTTCTGCTACTTCTTATTCTGAACCACTGATTCGATCCTCTGCTTCATCTAATCTACTGTTGATTCCCCTTAAGGTATTCTTCATTTCAGTTATTGTATTCATTATGTATGACTGGTTCTTTTTTATGTCTTATGTCTCCATTTTAGTCTCTTATCTCTTTGTTGATGTTCTCCTTGAGATCACTGACCATCCTCATAACCAGTGTTTGGAATTAGGTGTCTGGTAGATTGCTTGTCTCCGTTTTGTTTAGTTCTTTTCCTGGAGCTTTGTCTGTTCTTTCATTTGGGGCATGGTTCTTGGTTTCCCTATTGCGGCTGCCTCCCTGTGTTTGCTGCTATGTATTAGGTCGGGCTGCCGTGTCTCCTGGGCTTAAAGGAGTGGTCTTATGCAGTAGGTGTCCTGTGGGGCAGTCTCCCTGATCACCAGAGCTGGCTACTGCTGGTGTGTCTCTTGTGTGGGTTGTGCATGCATTTCTGTTTTAGTTGAGCCTTGGTTGCTATTTGCACATCAATAGAAGGGATTGGCCCTCAGGCTGATTGGTAGTGAGGATTGGCTGTGACTACAGTTGGAGGAGCTGTGGTGCAAGGGCTGAGCCTACAGAGCAGGGTTTGCTTAAGCAGGACTCTGGGGCCTGCCCAGGCTGCCTTTCAGGTGTATTATCCTTAGAGGTGACCAGTTGGTACTCCAACTTGACCCAAAATTGGCCACCACATAGGGGCCTCCTATGGGACCTCCTGGGAGGGGACCTGCTGAAGGCTAAGTTTAGGTGCAGCCTGTGCCCTGCCTAAGGCCTCCTGGTATGAGCCATAAAGCAATCCACAGATGGCTGCCACTCACACTGGGCTTGGAGGTGCCTCAAGAGGCCAATCCATGAACCGAGGGCAGCTGCCACTAATGCCAGGCATAGGGTTGCTCAGCCATAAGTATGGGACATGCCAGAGCCAGAAGCTGCTTGTTTGTGTTTTGTGAACCTTCGGGAGATTTTATGAAAGTCTGCACCATGAGCCAAGACAGGTTGTTTCTACAGAAAAGTCACTGAAGTGGCTTGGGTGGACCTGAAAGTTGGGTGGGGTGGTGTCTCAGGGAATCACTAGGGTGGGCAGGTGAACAGTGTTAGCTCATTTGATGGGGATGCAGATATGGCATCAGCCTACATCTACACGCAGGGAGAGAGGGCTCAACAAAGAAACAATGTCTTCTTCCAGCTCCATTGTTGGGGACACAGCTGCCTCTCCAGTCCTCACCCTGAAGCCAGATAACTTAATTCCTCCCTGTATGTCCCTGGTGCCGTTCAAGCTGCTGCAGCTCAGAGTGAGTGAAGTGAGCAAGTAAGTCTGTGCGGAGGCCCTTTAGGAGGAGCACCCGGAGGTCAGCTACAGTCTCTGCTGGTTTCCACAGCCAGAAGTGACGGGAACTTTTGTCCCTGACACTGGAATCTGGGCTGGGGAACCTGATATGGGCCTGAGACCCCTTGCTGCTCTGTGGGGACCTTTGCAGCCAAGCTATCCCTCCTGATTTCTAGTGGTCACATGTGGGTTGTTTTGTTTTTTTAAAGATTCATTTTATTGTTTGAAAGCAGTGAGAGAAAGAGAGAGACAGAGACAGAGAGAAGGGGGAGGACCCAGAGCTGTCTCCATAGTTGTATGTCATTAGTTGTGACATGGTTTCATTCTACACAGGTGGACGTGGGGCTGCCCATGGTGGGAACTGAACTGGGGCCTCCCACATGGGAGACAAGAACCTTCACCGCCCAGTCATCCTGGTGGTTACCAGTTGTGCCACAGTTCCACCCATGGGGTTGCTTGGGCAGGGCTAGGATTTGAACCCCAGACGTCATGATTGCAAGGCAGCGCTCAACCTGCTGGGCTATCCCAGCCTCCTCCACATGTGGGTTTGGGATCAGCCTGCTTGACACCTCTGCTTTTCCTACCAGTCTTGAGGTGGGTTCTTCTGTATGTCCATAGTTATAGGGCTTTGGTTCAGCTAGACTTTAGGTGATTCTCAGTGATGGTTGTTCTATAGTTTAGTTGTAATTTTGATGTGGTGCTGAGATGAGATGAGCACAGCATTTATGTACTGCACCATCTTGACTGGAAAACCCCTGATTAAATTTTTTAAAACTATAATTGAAGTGTATTTTCAAACAGAGTCCCCTTAAGAACACTATATTTTCCACTCAAAAAAATTATTTTTAAAGATTTATTTTATTGATTTTGACAGACAGTGAGACAGAGACAAAGAGAGACAGAGAGAAGGGGGAGGGCCCAGAGCAGTCTTCATAGTTGGCATTAGTTTTCCATATAGTTTCACTCCACAGGTGGACACAGGGCTGCGCAGGGCAGGAACTGGGCCAGGGGCTCCCACATAGGCCCCGGCAAGAACTGAACTGGGGGCACACCCCAGTTCAGCATATGGGTCCTCATGGGCCGGAGCTGGGGTTCGATCCTCAGTCCCCGGGGCTTCAAAGCGAGCGCTTAACCCACTGAGCCATCCCGGCTTCCTCTCAAAATCTTTTATTACTAGGAATTATTTTGATTTGGAGAGTCCGTTTTCTTCCTGACATCCTGACAGTGATCACTAGTGCTTAATGATGACCTTAACGTGTCCAAACCTGAGAAATTGTAAGGATAGCCATGAGGAATTTCAAGAAAATTCAACATTTGGTTCTTACGCTATTGAAAGAAATTATTATTATTATTATTATTATTATTATTATTATTATTATTCTACAAGAATAGTTTCATATAATCTAGTGGTCTAGAGTTACCTGGGCCATAGAGAGAGAGACATGAAAGACTGTAGGTGTGTTGGAGTCAGGCATGGAGGACCAGGGCAGGTTAGGGCAGGAATAGAAGAGTTCCTCCTGCACACAGGTAAAGCCTTTCTCAAGGTAAAGTGGGGTGAAAGTTTCTCATTGAAAATGCAGCTGTGGAACTGAGATCTTGATGCTATTGGTTCAATAGGGATCCCATTATGAGCGGCTAAGGACAGGAGTGAGTGGGGAATACTGTCCACTCTAGAATAAGCATTTGGGTAGCTATTCTCCATCTACTCTTATCTTGGGAAGAAAGTGGAGTTTAAGAACAAGGATGGTAAGGAAGATGTATGGACTTTGTCATTAGTATCAGGAAATGAGACTTACCCTCAATCCTCGGGGTTGGGGTGGGGGAGCTTTTGTAGCCAAGACATCCCTCATTACCAGTTTTGAGGTGGCTTCCTTTGTATGTCCTCAGAGGTAGGATCAGTTGAGCTAGACTTCAGGTGATTCTCAATGGTGGTTGCTCTATGGTTTAGTAGTAATTTTGATGTGGTCATGAGAAGAGGCAAGCACTGCATTTACCTACTCTGCCTCCTGGAACAGAAATCGCATTCTATCATTAAGGACTATCAGCTTTTCCATTCATCGTTATCATTAGCAGACTCTGTGCATCTTTGTCAGGTTATGGTGATCAAGATTCTTCCCTTGCGTAAGCCATTAAAGTTAAATTGACATTCCTTTGGAAAGGTCTCCCCACTCTCACTCTCCCAGCCAAACAAAATAACCCATAATGTTAAATGATTAACATTGAAATGGTTTTCTTTAGTTAGCTGGCTTATAATTCAAATGTTTTCAGCACATCAGTCCACTCAAAAGAGTGAACCGAGTGGAATGAAAAACCAGTTCCCCCTCCTTTTTAGCCCAGCCTGGATAAATGCCCTAGGAAAAAATTTCCAAAAATGTATTATAAGTTTCTTGTGATTTGGAAAACCAGCAACTACAAAAGATTTTTTTAGGTTACTGTCCTATATCTAAAGTTTAGATTGCCCTTATTTGAAGGGTATGTATAAAATCTATTTAAGGAGCTTTTTTGAAAGGTTATTGATCTAGGTTTAGCTAAAATTCACTGGTTCGTATTTTGTTAGTCATGCTGTTTGTCACCAGTAAATCTTGCACTGGATACTTGTCTACTTCTATGAAAGCAACACTCTTGCCTTTATTTCTCTATTTTGGCTTCCATTACAGGGAGGCTTACACCTCATTCTTCTTTCAGACATTGGATAAGATTATCAGATATAAGGTCGCAACTCCTATTTAGTGACTGAAATGAGTTATTGGCCTTTATCAGGGACCATGGTTATATTCCCCTTGTTTATCTGGAAAATTTCATTGAACATGCGAATTTCTGCAATGAATAACAACAGTATTAAAAAATTTGGGACTTTAAATATTGTCAACATGTTCTATGTCATACCAAAGAAATTAGTGTTTTGATATTCGCTGTACAGAAATCATGTATTTTACCATCATTTATATTATTTATTCATGACAGCAACTCTGTGCTTGGTTCAGAAAATATACATAATATATGTTTGTATATAAGTTGGTTACTTCATTCAAAGAAATCTGATATGTGCTGCTCTTTCCTGACACATGAATCAAATAACTTCTTTTTAGCAGTTGTTTTATCACATTTAATCTAGAAAAAAAATTGCATCGAGCTTAGTGCTCAAAGTTTATCTGACGAGAATCTTTCCAATTTTGTTTTTATATTTAGATTTATAGATAGAAGATTATACATCAATTACATTTAAATTGAAGTAGCATTTCAAAATAAAAGGTTTTTTATATGTTTGTTTTGATAATGTGGCTTTGCTTGTATTGAATATAGGGTAATACTCATTCTCTAGTCTAGAAACAGCTGAATATCCAATTTTCAGATTAACATTGAATTTCTAGTACTTTCTGTTTGATGTCCTTACACAGCTATAACCAAGTAAGCTTCTTATTGCTTGATTATAATGTTCATCTGGCTTCCTGCCATGTAAAGCAATGTATTAATACCCAGTTCTCAAGTGTTGTGAAGTTCAGTTAATTAATGTTTATGAAAGCTTCTTAAGATTGTCTGCTGAAAGATATGATATGAATAAAATTATATAAAAAGCAAACATGTAGAGCACTCTAGAAATTGTTGCTTAGCAAAGATAAAAGTGACCTGAATATCTATTAGCCATGTCTGAATCAATGACTTCTGGTTTCTCTCATTTATTATCATATTTTATGGCTAGTTCATAAAGATGACTTAAAGATGCATTATCTTTTGTCATAGTGAAGAATTCTTTATGAAATTCTGGCCAGAGAAGTTTAGGTAAAGCATTTGTCTGGTGCTCATTAGGGCAGAACATTCAAATCAAAGATCGCAGGAAAAGTAAGATGTTAGCCAGAAGATTCATTCTTGCTCCTGAGTGAGTATACCTGGTGGGAGGCATTCCAGCCAATGGGATGTGAGCAGAATTGATCTGTGAGAGTTCTCCTTTGCATTAAAGGGAGAGTGTGCCCTTATTTCATCCTATGGCTTGAAATGTAGATGCAATGACAAGCCACCTTGAACTTGCAGTTGGAGAAAACCATCTAAAGATGGAGGAGCAATGAGGGAAAAAGAATTTGGGTCTCTGAGAAACTCCCAGAACAAAACTGCTATATCAGCCTTATAATACCTACCTGTGAATGGGTTTAAGACACCATTAGTTTGAGTCTTGGTTACAAACCACCAACTTAGGACAAAAGGGGAAAAAAAGCAATTCAATTTTCAGATCTTATACACAAATTGCCCACACATGGATCAGGTCTCATTAAAACATCAACAGTAATTTTTATTTGTGTGCTGAAGACATTAAAATTTTTAATTTGGGGATGTGACTCCCCATCCTAAAATGAATGTGGAAAAATATCTTCATTTGAACCTCCCAACAGATTGAAAATTCTACTTTGAAATGACTTCATCCTCTGAAAGCCCTAAACATTACTAAAGTAGTAAAAATGACAGGAAAATATTTTAACTAAAATGATACATTTCTAATGTATTAGATAAACCATTTCGATGGGTTGTTGCTTTCTGTCCAAATCTCTCACATTCTTATGCTAATCAGCTGACTGGCAGGTTGCAACTGATTTCTGTAAAAGGTAAAACCCAAAGGGGTAACTACACATTGTTAAAAACAACAACAACAACTGTGATCTCTATTTTAAATTCCTTCAAAGTTTGCAATTTATTCAGAACTCAAGGATACTGTATCAGACGCTTTTTCTGGTAGTTTTCATTTGCTTCATAAATATTTTTTGCTTTAATGTAAATGGGGACTACACCCTCCCCAGTTTTTTCACCAGATATTTTATGCCGTGACTCTGTTCATATAGCTAGATAAACTACGAAGTCAAGTATTCATAATAATAGTCATACATTTCTGGCTCAATGTACTAAATAAAGATAAGTGGCATATTGCTGATGATATTTATATTCTGTACAATTTTTGGCCACTAGAAATTCACATATATTTACATTTTATTAAGGCATCGTTAATTTTTATTTTCACTGAAAGTAAATGATTGCTGCGTAGCCAACTGGCTTAAAACCATAGCAATTATTTCTTTTGCTCACAGATCTGAAATTTGGGCAGTGTTCACAGGGGACAGCTCATTTTCACTCCTTGAGCCTTTGGCTAGGACAGGGCAACTGAGGCTGGAGGGTCTGCTTCTAAAATGACAGGCAAGTTGGTGCCAACTTCGATCTGGGAGGTCAGCCACAGCTATAGATTAGTGGCTTTGGTTTATTCTCCTATTGACCTTTCCATGATGTTGCTTGTACTTCCTCTGAACATGGTGACCGGTTTCTTAGAGTATGTATTTGAGAAGAGTCTTGGCTTAATCACCTTAAGAATGTAACATTCCCCAGGAAGACTCCAAGCCTGTTGGGTAGATAACCCCTGTGTCCGGTTGCTTCTGAGTCACCTAGCAAGAATTTCTTGCTTATATACATTCTGTTCTTCCTCACTTACCTGTAAATTGCCCGTTTTCGCTTCTGAAATCTAACACCCTGACCCTCGCAGCCCCTTTTTTCATAATGTGTTATATACCCAATGTTGCCTCACTATCATTGGAATTTTCATGACTATGTGAATTCCTCATGTGCATGTCTTAAAACTGTTCTCCTGTGAATCCGCCTGTGTTCATTTGACTGTTAGCCCAGCTAAAAGAATTTAGATGGCGGGAGGAAAAGTTAATTTTTTCAGTCCCCACAAACAGATGTGTTGCTTTCCTGACTGCCCTCTCCCCTATACTCCTGAAGGAACGTTTTGGCATGTTCGAGAAGTGTGGGCTCTTTGTGCCAGTGTGATATTGTGACATACTTCTTACCTCTTTACTTGCAGTATGCTGAACCTTGCTGCAAGTAAAGAGGTAAGAAGTATGTCACAATATCACACTGGCACAAAGAGCCCACACTTCTCAAACATGCCAAAACGTTCCTTCAGGACTGCAGAACTGGCAGCTTGGTCCACTCAGGAAAGCATTGCATCCGATAGACAGTACTGCATGTGGTTATAGCAAAAATAAATCCAACAGAGTGCTTGTCGAATATCGGTAACGGAACCATTGTTATGAGTAATGAGGTACAATTTTGGCTAAGTTTGGAAGATATTTTATACTACATCATTTGAAGGGCTACACCCAAAGAGTAGAGTAGTATCAGTAGATGAATATATATTCTAAGTCAAGAGTATGGATTTGGCTTCTTCAACAGAGACCAAATAACAGTGGCTTAAACATTCTAGTTTATTTTTCTCTCATGTTAAAGTCTGAGTTGGGGTAGAGAGGGTAGGCAGTTCTAGTTCACCAGGAAATCTAGGAAATTCAAGTTGGCCATCTTAGACAATAGTGTTGTCATTAACCACGTGTTCATAGCCAGCTCTATACCGCCATGGCTGTACTCCAGACTTTGAGAACAGGGAAATTCTAAGCAACAGGCATGTTGCCTCCCTTGAGACTATTTAGATGGCCCTTGCCCACATCCTTCCTGCTTTCAGCTCATTGGTCACTTATTAACAAGCCACAGCCAGCTGAACAGACCATTATGGAATGGCTTTAGTTGGGACCCCATGTGTCTAGCTAAAAAGGGAGGGGTTCTGTAACTCAAAAGAGGGAGGGTATGGAAGATGAGTGACAGTCACCTGTGTCTTTCACAGCGAGTGTCTCATCTGCATGTACAGCAGAGACGGCCCATCATGCTGACACCGTCATGCTTTAGCTTCCACAAGCAGATGCCACAGTGACCCCTGGCTCATTTGGAACTGGAAGCCTGTGACTCTGTCCTCAGTCGGTGCTGTTTTTTGCCCTTCCACTTCTCATGAAAACCAGATGGCTCACGACCTTCTGATGCCCGCTTTTTCTTGGCTTCTGGATTCCTCACGTTCTGTCACCATCTTCCCCCGAGGCCATCTTGACCCAAACATAGTGCTGCTTTGCTTTCAGTGTAGGTGTTGGAATACCCAAAGCAGTCCCTAGTTTAGCAAGCTTTACGAACGCCTGGGGGCAGTGGGAGGTGATGAGCCATGAGACTCATATCTCACCTTCTCAGTGGCTTTGGCTCTCCCTCACTGTACTTCCCCCCTCAGCTTCTCACCTATTCATTTCCAAAGTGCCCCGTGAGCCTCCCAATGTCCTTCCCCTATCAGCCAGAACCAGTGGCTTTCAAGCCTTCACAGCCCACACCAGTGGCTCCGAGGGTTCCACTTCTGCCCAAAGGGTTACTCCCAGCAAAATAATTATATTCTCCCTTAAAAGAGTTATAGAACCAGTTGTTTAAATAATAGACTTCCCCACCTCCTTGTAAAAGGAAACCAACCTCTGCATTTGCTGTGAAAATCATGCTGAGAACATTGTGCCTGACATCACTCAATTTCCCCCCTAGAAAGCTGCACATCAGAAGGTTCTTTGAGGTTTCAGTGCCTGAAAACGTCTGCCTCTGACTACAGTGAGCTTGTCTTTTCCGATCTCAAGAGCTACGTCCGATCTCAAGAGCTATGTCTCTAAACCATACAACTCAGAGCCACATTGGCAGTGCTATCACTGCAACCGTGTTCAGCCTACGACTAGCGTATTTGTATGTCCTTTATCTGACTGGCCCATTTTCTATGTCTGTCATATCGGCCTGCCTTTTGTTCTGAGCCATTGCAAAGCCTTTTAAAAGGAGTTGAGATAAAAATAACCCAATTGTTAATAAATGAAGTCAATAAACTGCTTAACGGTTATTTAAGGCAGTGTTTTTATTTATTTTTTAGATTTATTTTTATTGTTTTTGACAGAGAGAGAGAGAAAGGAGGAGGGCCCAGAGCCGTCTCCATAGTTGTACATCGTTAGTTGTGACATGGTTTCATTCCACACAGGTGGATATGGTGCCACGTGGGGTGGGAACCACACTGGGGGTCTCCCTCATGACAGGTGAGAACCTTAACTGCCATCTCAGTGGTCACCAGTTGTGCCACAGTTCAGCATATGGGTCTGCAAGGGCTGAGGCGGGGATATGATCCCTAGATCTCACAGTTGCAAGGCAAGTGGTCAACCTTGTTGAGCTATCCCGGCATCTCACTAATGGAAATCTTTTAGTGCTAGTCATAGAAATATTTTTTCCCAGAAAATTTTTCTAAAATTTCTGTGAGATAACTTTTAAAAAGTAATCAAATAGATAGCATGGCATAACATACATAAAGAGCTTCTTTATTAGAAAGTTATTTAGGGGGTTTTCTTCAAAAAATTCCCAGAAAAGAGACAGCTGAAATGACTTGTAGAACACAGGGATAAACCAATGTTTCTAAGGAATTCTAGAAAAAGAGCTAAGGGGAAGGTTATTCGTGGGTGTTAAATATTATATGGGTCATTTTTCTTTTTCAAAAATGATAGCATTTAAGAAGAACGTTATTAGGATTTATTTTATTTTATTTTATGATTCCCAAAGATTTTTCAGTAGTACCTATTCTAATGTAGATCACATATTATTAAAAAAATCAACTTCAAAATGGCATTATTGATTTCTTTATCATGTCAAAAGATAACGTTTTCTGCAAGTTTTCACAAGGCAAATTAAATGTACTATCTAGGTTCTAAAACATATATAGGAAACAATTTCAGGAAATTGAAGCATTTTATTAAATGATACCTTAATAAAAGCATGGTAGATAAATGCCCCAATTGATGGATATATTTGGGTAAGATGCTGTTTTGTTATAATTACTTTTAAATTTTCAATTTAATGTTGTATTTTCATTTCTTACTAAAAATCTTTTAAAAATGAATTGGTAATCTTTACTGTCATGGGCAATACAAAATTATATTAATCTTTCTTGGGCCACCGTGAATTTCCAGTATCTGATATTGATCTTTCTGAATCTCAATAATCATTGTATGATCAGAGATTGGGATGAATGTATGTAACTTCAGCACATAACCAGGGTATTTATTATTTGAATAAATGCTTGATTCAGACTTTCTTTCTCAAAATGTGCTCCCCTCCTCTGTTTTTTTTTTCCTTCTCCTCCAAATACAGTTCTAGCAATGGTTTGGGATTGGAAATGTTTAATTAAGGTCTCTAATTCATTAGATATTTGTTATTATAAGATAAAATTTTACTGCTTTCTTTATTTTTTGACTGTTAAATTCATTGGGGTGACATTAATTGATATCAATTACATTGTTTCCAGGTGTACAATTCTACATTACATTGTCTATACATCCCATTATGTGTTCACCACCCAGAATCAGCTCACTTTCCATCACCGTGTGTTTGATTCCCCCTCCCTACTTCCCCCCACCCATCTCTCCCACCCACCTCCCCCCTTACCCTC
>PVKE010013239.1:0-36882 GCA_004027555.1 Craseonycteris thonglongyai | reverse complement strand
GTTCAATACACATAATGAAATGTATTTATAGCTCTAGTTTTTGTTCTTCCTAATTTACTATGAAACAGATTCTGAAACCTAGAGTGAGAAACTCTCCATTCAGGACCCTCTGCAAATACCTGTTTCTGTGAATGACTCTTCTTCGACACCCAGGATTTTGATAGTGGAGAATGACTGACTTCCAGGCCGGAGACTGCAAACTATATGAGGCAGAAACTAGATCCTATTGTGCACAAAGGGATCACCTTATTAAGTGCATTTTCCAGCTACAGGAGACCTGTTGCTTACTATTTCACCACTAGACATGCTGGCTACCACTGATAAGCCTAAAAGAAAACTTGATCTTTTTCATCTTTTTCCACGGGGCTTGAGGGTATGAGCAATAACAAAAAATTTAAGGGAAACTTTTAGATCAACATTTGAAAATTTTTATTTTATCTGAAAATTGCATTCTAGAAGTTTACCAGGTAAAAACATTTCACATTGAAAAGAAATACCAATGTGGTTTTTCTGAACTCCAAAAGGTTTTAATACTTCTGGTTTTCATAAGGTCTGATTGGTAATAGTATCCTGCCTTGGGGTCCTTAGTTAAAGAGACATCCCAGCATGCCTGTCCTAATACACCTCACCTTCAGCACCAACTCTTCCCAGTGGGGCCTTTCTCTGAACTTCCTGCCTTAGTCCACAGCTACCCTCCTCCAAAATACCCAGACCTTGACTCCTACTCACAGACACCCACACACATTATCAGGTAGCAAAATCCGGTATTTCTAGAACCACAAAGTCAGGAAAGATACTCAACTTTTCAAATACCTAGTGGATATTATGTATTTACTCATTAAACCACATGGATTTCTGTGTTTGGGCTGGAATTATTTTACATCGGTATGGTAACTTATTATCTCAGGGTTAGTAAAACATTCCACTGGCTTTTGATGGCATCAGAAGAATTCCTGAAACATGAATGTAGAGCAGACTTAAATTTAAAATGGTCATCATGTGATTGACCTTAGATATGAGCACCTGCAACTGAAAGCAGTAAAATACTTTTAAACGTCTGCTCACTTGCTTCTTATCACAACCAGAACACTGCTTTGATTCGGAGCTCTTGATGATTATGAACTGTTAGCTACAATCTGGATGTGCTGTAATGGGGAAAATACTGATCTCATATGGAACACATTTCTCTTTGTTTAGTTGGCTTCATAAAACCATCCTTCAAATCATGGAATCACAGGTGGTAGAAAGATGTGGAATCACCAGTATAGTTTATCTACAAAATTGCTCTTTGCTCCATCTGCTTCACTCCCATCTACTTTACCCCATTCCAACCGCAGTTGCCCTCATTTACTTCCTTTTCTTTTACCTGGGCTCTTAGAAAAAACTTCTAACTGGGCTTCCATCTTTCTGTTGCTCTCGATTATATACAGTGCTACTCAATTAATCCTGATCAAAAATTGTCAAGGCATCTTTATTAGCATCCTAAGTACAAAATTCCTCTGCATTTAAACCCTCTGAAATACAGGTGCAACCTCCATGCTGAGCATTAACTTCCATTACTGTCCAACAAAATGCCTGTGTTGGTAAAGATGTACTGCTTGCGATGATTAATCATAGCAGTTAGAATAATATTCTGGATTGTTGACTCTATGGGTTCAAATCCTGACTCTGGGGCTTGTTGGCTCTGTGACTTTAAGCAAGTTCTTTAACATCTCTGAAACTTATCCTCGTTGGCAAAATTGAAATAACTCAAGAAAAAATAAAGGTAATATTATTGAAGTGCCTTTCAGTTTCTTGTCTCTCATATTTTCTCATTCTTTCACTGGGTTCAACACAACATTTTCAGTCTCTCTAGCAATGGTTTTCTCCCAGTGCTGTCTCTGAAAAAGCAGTATGAGGATCACCTGGAAACTTGTTAGAAATAGAAATTTTAGGCCCTGCCTCAGTCCTATTAAATCAAAATATTGAGTGTGGGACCTGTGTTTTAACTCTTCCAGGTAATTCTGGAACACACTAAACTTAGATCCACCTCAAATGCTACCAGCTAACTGTTTTCCTTATCCTTCCCAGGGTACTTGATCTCTTCCCCCATTCAAAGCTTCCGAGCACTGTGTACAACCCCTTAGCATTTATTATATCTTCTTTACATTGCCTTAAACCACATGTGTACATTCACCTTATTTTCCACCTTACCCTTGCCAAATTATGAGCTTTTTAAAGAAGGAACTTTGCTTACTAATCTTCAAATAGGAAGTAGGGCTTAACGAAGTTTCAAATATTTGTTTTACTAAATTGAGTCAAATTATCTTAGCACTCAAGGTATTAGAGACTGAATAAAGAACAAAAATCGAGGGAAAACCTTCTTTTTAATACCTATTGGCATACCTCATTTTAGTACACCTCATTTTGTTGTGCTATGTAGATAGTGCTGGGGTTATTTTTGTTGTTGTTGTTTGTATGTTTACAAACTGAAGGTTTGTGGCAACCCTGTATCAAGCAAGTCTATCAGCACCCTTTTTCTAACAGACTCAGATGATGGTTATTATTTTTTAGCAATAAAATAGTTTTTAACTAAGGATGTACATTTTTTAGACATAATGCTATTGCATATTTAAGAGGCTACAGTATAAACATAACTTTTACACGCACTGAGAAACACAAAATTTCACGTGACTCACTTTATTGCCATATGCACTTTATTGCAGTGGTCTGGAACCGAACCTGCAATATATCTGAGGTATGCTTGTACTAAGAAGTCCCATGCTGGCAAATAGAGCAGCAATATGTATTAAAAGCTTCAAGTTCCCAATTAGAAGCAGAATTTCAAGATAGGCAGAAGGGTTAAAGTTCCATCCTTGACCATCATCTCTTCATTCTTTGATTCTATAGTGTGTCATTTTTTAAACAATTTTCTAAATGCACGATGATGGGTGAGGTGATGAATTATCAAGGGTTGAAGCAAAATCAATATGCAAGACTGATATTTCTATAAAAGTGCCTACAAAAAATATAGACAACATTTTTTATTTTCCCCAGTTTACTTAAGTAACTTTGCACTTGTAAATGAAGCCACGTTTAGCCTGTTAAATTGCACATCCAGTAAAAACAACACAGTCTCTGTTCTTTGAGTGCATGGAGCTGGTCAGACACCGAATGATAGAGAGTACTATTTGTTAAAGCGTCATTTACAAATTAGTACCAATTTTTTAAAAGAAGAAACTGGTAGCTACCTAGATTTTTTCAAATCATGTGTCCACAATTGTATATACATTAATGAGACCATTATGAAAACACGGTTGATCGATGCTTGATGTCATCCAGCTGATGGTTGGGCAGTAGTTGAGGACAAAGTTAATTTTTAAACAGTTTATAAGTTAGTATGACTTTCAAATGATGGAAAAGAAATCCATTGTTACTGGTAAAAACTTGATTTCCTTTGATCTAGTGATTTGGCTGTACTACATACTTTTTTTGGCGGCACCTTTAAACTCTCCACAACTTTAACAAATGGGTGCACAGCCGGAACTCATATGTAACCAAAGGCCATGGTAGAGCCATCTCTACCAGAGTGTTGTTTTTTCCCTTTGGCAGAGATTGAAGTGCTACTGCCCTGAATGTAAGACACCAGCCTATGAAATAGAATACAGGTAAAGGCGATTAAGAGACTCTTGTCTTTTAAACTTTTTCACCACCCTAGCGTCTACTTTCTTTAGCCATTATTTGAGAAAAAAAGCAAGAGCATGTTAATGACAGAAGGCTAAAGAGGAAGCTGCCTGGCAGATAAATTCCAAGCAACACACTGTCTAAAATATACTTTTACTGTTTGTTTGTTTGCTTGTTTGTTTTTTATTTCTGAGGCCCTCAACTTTAAAGATGACTTCTAAAAGGATCTAGAAAAAGAGCTCTTGGCAAAATTCTAAGAGACCTACACTGTTTTTGGAAAGTTCTACTTGCTGTGGCTGGTTATGGAACAAGACAGCAGGGATTTCAGGGACGCCTGCACATGAGTCACTGAATGAGTAATCAGCAGACAAAACTATTCACCTGCTAGTAAATGCCAAACAAAAGAAACAATCTAGAATCCTTACCTTCGTAATAGTAGTTATACTTCACCTTCAAAAATAAACGTGGGGAAAAGTGGTCATGAAATAAAGAAAAAGAACTTTCTCATGGAAAGGGCACTCAAGAAAATGCAAACTTTATGGCAGAGATCGAAGAAATGCAAATTATAAAATGCAAGCAGGGATGAACCTTGGAAATATTATGGTAAGGAAAATAAGCCAGACACAAAAGGGCAATGAATTATTATAGAAATCCACATACATGAGGTGCCAAAATTGACAAATCCATAGAGACAGAAAGAAGAATAGAGGTTACCAGGGATGGAGGCTGGGGCAGGGGCAGGAGAGTGAGAAGAGAATGGGTAGTTTAATGGGTACAAAGCATGATGATGAAGAAGTTCTGAAAATGGGTAGTGGTGGTAGCAGCTCAACACTGTAAATGTACTTGATGTCACTTAATTGTACACTTTAAATTGGTTAGAAGGGTAAATTTTAACAATAAAAATATTTTTTAAAAGAGTAAATTTTATGTACATTTTACCATTATAAAAAATAAAGATAATAAAAACTAACAAGCAAACAAAAATAACAAGTAGGGATACCCTATAACAGAAAGTGCTGATGCTAAAATGTGATGAACCTGGAGGAAAAAATTTTTTCAGAACTAATAAAGAAGGAATTAAACTGGATTTTCATGTGCAAGAATTATATCATGTTTTCCACAGAGGAAAAAAACAAAACAAAAGAAGATCAAATAATAGAATAGAAAATCAGCTAGGACTGAGTTGTGTTATTTCTGAGATTGGAGGTGACCATAAATAAGTACAACAGATTAAATAATATCATCTATTTACAGTGCTCTTATTAAAGTCAATCTATTCCTTACTATCCTCCTTAACTGTGAAGAGGAAAAACAAGGAAGGAACTATCACTGATAAACAGCTGACTGGTGAGGAAGACAGTCTTTCCCATAAAGTCCAAGGATACTGGATTAAAGCACGAAGGATAAAAATGTATTTAAAGCCCAATAAAGAACGGAGGGAAAGAAGGACATTAGAACATCTGGCCCTGTAAGGTTTATCCAGCACTTGAGATTAAGTGATATGGTGATTCAAAGAAAATCTTTAGAAACATTTGAAACACCGGCATCCAGCATTAAGTAATGATTGGTAAACATAATGGAAAGTAACAGAAAAAAAATCACTTTTGTTAATAATTGACTATAAAAAAACCCTCTACTATATTTATGAAAGCAGTGTGTCTTCAGGGGCGGTCATCAGGCCATCAGCAACAGCATCTCCAGGAGCCTTGTTGGGAAGGCCAGTTCCTGGACTTCACCCCAGACCTACTGAATCCAAAACTCTGGGACTGGGGCCAGCAATGTGCTTTAACAAACCTTCCATGTGACAAGTGATTCTAGTTAGCCAGGCCTGTGGGTGGTTAACCAGACTGAACCCGAGGGAGAACCACTGGCAGGATTCTTGCAGGAGGCAGCCGTTCAGGAAAGTGGGTCAAGCATTGAAGCCCACAAGGAGGATTTTCTACTTTTCCAGGAGGCTTTCTTATTTGGCTCAGGAAAACTACCTGTTGGTTGCTGGCGTTAAGTGAACCAAAGCTGTAGAAGATCCAGATAGTGATTCTGCTGAGACAGTACAAAGACTCTTCTTGCTTTCCAAATACCTGCTCCCTCTCTTTTCCTCTGCATTTCCCCTTACTGGGCCTAGATCTGCAACTTATTACATTGATTTCTTCAAATCTTTCAAAATGTTTTCATATCTTATCATTGCCAAAAAGATTTAAAGTTAGGCTCATGTGTTACAACTATCCAAGTACAGGCATACCTCATTTTATTGTTCCCTGCTTTGTTGCATTTCACAGATGCTGCACGTTTTACAAATTGAAGGCAAGACCCTCTCCCAGAAAAAATGATTACAACTTGCTTTACTGTGATTGTCTGCAAATGAACCCACAGTATCTCCAAGGTATGCCTGTATTTTTACCACACAATGGTTCAGTTGTAGATTTAAGGAGTCTCATTAGATGTGGTGTATTTTTTTCATCTTTGCTCTTTTTTGTCATAAAATATCTAAAAACAAAAGCCACATATAAAGTGGTAGTAAAGCCCTCCATCCATACTTAGACTGAAGCTATGAAACCCCCTTAACTTCAATATGCTGTCATATGTTATTAGTATTTTTCTTAAATCCATATGCATATACAGTAGACCCTCTGTTAACCGGCACCCATGGGGATTGGTAGATGCTGGATAAATGGCAGTAGACTCTTCATTAACTGGAACTCAAGCAACCATCACTCTCAAACAACTGGTAGCCAGTTGCTCGAGTTTCAGTTAATGGACGGTCTACTGTATTTTTTTTTATAACATCTTTAACTTTAATGAGAATTAGCATTTTGTGTGTGTGCGTCAGAAGCATTCTCACTTTTCTTGAACTGGACTGAAGTCTAACTTTCAAAGTCTAACATTTTAAAGCCTATGACTTGTCCCTCACCCTGAGTGCTTACCTGCCCCATCCCAGGCAGCGTTCAGAAAGAATTCTCCTTTATTCACTTAGGGTCTCTGGCTGGGTCTAAGAATTAAACTGAAATAGAGAGATTAACAGAAGAAAAGCACATTTTCTCCTATTTCTCTTGCCTAGGACATGGCCACTCCTGGTCCCGTGACTCTGGGGGCCCCTTTGGAACCATTGCAACCCTCAGTCATTGAGGGCTTTAGCTCCAGTGTCTATACAACTCCGGAAAGTTTCAAGGAAAAATTCCTTCACAAGACCCGCGACAACCCAATGGGACCCATAGGCTGCCTGGGTACAGCAGCCATCCTTACCTCTACTGCTTCCACTGGGGTCAGAGCCAGCGCTCCCAGCTCGTGACATGCACCCAAATCACCACCCAGGGCTGCACGGTCGCAGCCATCTTGCTGGGTCTAGCTGCACCTGCTCTAACATCTCGACCCTGACCCCGCAGCCTGTCCTTGAAAGCTCTGCAGAGATCATTGCCAGTCCAGGAGCAACAACTGGTCCTGCCACCGGACTTATTCCCTCCTCTCCCCTAACAAGCACCTGTGTCAATGGGGCATGAAGTGGCCGATTGACACACCAATAGATTTGTTTTGAGGAATCTCAGGTTCAGTTCAGTTTGGGTGTTGAATACTTCTTTTTGTGCCGCACCTTTCTCCATTTCCCTACTTAATGAACTCTGATCCATTTGTTTAAAAAAAAAATTTTTTTTTTAAAGGAGAAAAGCATGCAAGTTTTGTTAGAAATTTACATGCACGTGGAGGCTTTCACCAGAAAATGAAGACCTGAAGAAGTGACTGGAGCAGAAAGCTTTTATAATCTTCTAGACAAACAATAAACTGTAAGAAACAAGACAAAGGGTTTGGGATAGAGGCAGTAAATTGAGGGAAGTGGCTAGAGATATATGGAGGGGTAAAACTTGGAAGACAGGGTTAAGTTTGTTTGTATAGATCTATTTCAGCATCAATGTGCAGTCCTTGATGATAAAGACAGTCTTTTATTCTTGGTAGTGGGAGGGCATCTTTTTCATGGGAAATTTATGCCCTGGTTTTAGATAGAAAGGGAAAAGTCAGAACCTCCCTGTATCTGTTGTATCTCAAGTCCCAGCAAGTCAAAATAATCAGTATGACATAGCAGTATATTTTGGGGTAGCATGTCCTGAAACTCTTCAGATACTAACTCCTTGTCATAATTTGCACTGGCTTCTTGAATTATGTTTACTTCTGGAAGCTCCTGGTAACAACTGCATAAGATCTATAAAATAGCTCATTAAGTTAGCATTTCTACCAGTCTTGCCTAAGACAGGTGGGCGTTTGAAACCATTCTTAACAGTCACGCCATTAAAAAAAAAAGAGGGTTTTTTTTTCTAAAAGATTTATTTTATTGTTTTTGATAGACACAGAGAAGGACAGAGAGACAGAGAGAGACAGAGAAGGGGGAGGGCCCAGAGCAGTCTCCATAGTTGTATGTCATCAGTTTTCAACATGGTTTCATTCTACATGGGTGGGCGGGGCCGAGCAAGGCAAGAACTGGTCTGGGGGCCTCCCACATATGGGAGGCATGCCCCTTTGAACT
This sequence comes from Craseonycteris thonglongyai, assembly GCA_004027555.1. Taxonomy (NCBI): domain Eukaryota; kingdom Metazoa; phylum Chordata; class Mammalia; order Chiroptera; family Craseonycteridae; genus Craseonycteris; species Craseonycteris thonglongyai. Next base: position 28,712 of record PVKE010013239.1, on the reverse strand, counting down.
AGGGGCCAAACCTGGGGGGTGGGGGGGTTAGCAGGAACCAAACTGTGGGCCTCCCACATGGGAAGCACACCTCAGTTCAGCACACCTCAGTTCAGCATATGGGTCCACATGAGCCAGGGCCAGAATTCAATCCTCAGTCCTGGGGCTAGAAAGCAAGCACTTAACCCACTGAGCTGTCCCAGCTTCCCCCAAAGTGGCTTAAAGTGGCTTCTGTGTAATTCAAGTGATGGTTTCTATAAAGATAAAAACAAAGATATTCACTCTATACTAGTGCCTGCTGCTGATGGCTAAACTCTGAAGGTAACCTACCAGCTGCCTATCTGAGAATATATAATTATAGAATTGATTCTTAATGGGAAAGATAATACAAAACACTCTAATTAGACTTTTTATGAGACAATGACATTGAGAATGAAGGAAACATAATATTTAAAACTTTGGATAGAAAAGTACATCATTTTTTAATGTCATGAAGATATGCATAGACTCTTAGAGTCAAGGTTTAAGGAAATAAGGTAGCCTGAATAAAAAGGATTAGCTTGTGAACCAAATGGAGAATTTCATGTACTTTTTTTCTCCTTCTGATTTTATTTTAGCTTGACATTCTTGGAATCTGTTTGTGTAAGAATTAGGGGTTTTATGTGCAACAGAGATATTTTTATGTCCCCATGATTGAGAGCAGAAGCTAATATTTTAGCACCATGTACCACTATAAATGCCAACGTTTGGGAGTAATTCTGTCCAATTCAATAGTAATAGTAATAAAACAACAATAATGACAATATAATGCTAGACTAAGCTGTACTAACAAAACCCCAAATCATAGTGGCTTAAAACAATCAACCTTTATTTCATGTTCACACGAAGTCCAATACAGTCCAGAGCTCTCCTGAAAAGTCCTCCTTTGCTTGTGACACAGGGATCCAGTCTCCTTACATATTACAGTTACACCATCACCAGGGTTGCTGCTACAAAGGTAGAAGGCGATGCAGGAAGTACACAAGCTGTTAACGGTCTTAGACCATAATTGGCATTTCCCTCTTACATTTCATTGGCTAGAGCTAAGCACATGACTTCAACCTAACTGCAAGGTAGGCTGGGAAGTATAGATGAGCCCAAGAACATTTCGTGATCCTTTCCCCCAACTATTTATGATTTATTGATTAATGCTATCTATATTCTGAGCATCATGCTATTTAATTTATATGCAATATCTTAGATTTCCAAAACAACCTTTTAAGACATGTGTTATTAATTTTCCTTCATAAATGAGTAAACCAAGGCTCACAAAAATGAACTCATTTACAAGTATTATCTCAGGTTCTTATAAAAACATTTAAGGTATTTATTATTAACTCCGATTTATAATTGAAGTCCATAAACATAGGCAAATTTTCCAAAAGTCAAATGGCAAAAGTGAGATTTGAACTGTGGAGCGAGCCTATTTTGTTTTTTGTTTGTTTTAAGATTTATTTTATTGTTTTTGACAGAGACAAAGAGAGACAGAGACAGAGAGAAGGGGGAGAGCCCAGAGCAGTCTCATGGTTATCCATCACTAGTTTTTCAACATGGTTTTGTTCCGCACAGGTGGGAGGGGGCTGTGCAGGGCAGGAACAGGTCTGGGGCCTCCTACATGGGAGGCATGCCTCCTTGAGCCAGGGGCCCAACTAGGGGGCAGGAACCAAACTGGGTGCCTTGCACATGGGAAGAACACCCCAGTTCAGCATATGGGTCCACACAGGCCGAGGCCAGGATTTGATCCTCAGTCCCCGGGGCAACAAAGTGAGCGCTTAACCCACTGAGCCATCCTGGCTTCCCCAAGCCCATCTTCTTGTTTCTCTACACACTACTCATATGTGCCAAGTATAATGCTGTGCTTTGGGAATACCAGAAACAAAAGGAAACATGGGGAGAGGAAAAGAGAGAGGTCCACCTCTACTACTATGACAGTAGCTACTGCCATCAGCATGCGTTCTGGTGCCTCCAGGGCTATTCACACCTGAACTGGAGATATCAAGAACAGTATTTCCACAGGCAAAAAGCCCAGCACTTGCTCAGGCAGTCAGGTTTTCTGTGAAGTTCATAGCATTTAAGGTTCAGAATCCTCACTTTCTTAGCATTTAAGGTTCAGAATCCTCACTTTCAGAGGCACCTCCCAAGACTCTGGGAGGGACAACAGCAGTGTACTCGGAGGATATTGTATTTCTGTAACAGTTTTACAGAAAAGTGTGGTCTTGTTACAGCAATTAGTTAAGACCACTATCTCCTCCCAGCTGTCACTTTGTGTTGATGGTGGTAACCTGCCTGTAGGCCTGTTTAAGACTCAGTTAAGGAGAAATTGAGTAGAGTACATTTACTTTGTTTTGAATGACATATATCCATGTGATTCACAACCACTTCCATGTTGCACCACAGTTCAGAATATGGGTTGGCATGGGCAGGGCCAGGAATCAAACCCCAGACCTCACAATTGCGAGGCAAGCACTCAACCGTTGAGCTTCCCTGGCATCCCCCATCAATTTTCTTTCAGTGGCAATTGCACAAAATAAAATTTATTGCAATTTCTGTGTTGGAGAAATACCATAAAGAGTACATATGTGAATAAAACATTTAAAGCGGGAGTGTCCAATCTTTTGGCTTCCTTGCGCCACATTAGAAGAAGAATTGTCTTAGGCCACTAATGAAATATACTAACATTAACAATAGCTTATGAGCTAAAAAAAAACCAAAACAAAAAACCAAAAAACTCAAAAACGTCTCATAATGTTGTGAGAAAACTTACGAATTTGTTGGACCACATTCACTGCTGTCCTGGGCCACATGCACCTGACAGACCGCAGGTTGAACAAGCTTGATTGACAGCATTCTATAATTTTCATGACTAATAATGGGTTGGAGAAATAAAATAAACTTTTATAAACTACCAATAATAAAAAACAAGTTTCAATAATCCATACAGAAAAAGATTAATTTATTCTCTTTTCTACAGCAAACGACATAGAAATTTTAAATTATTGATCTATGAAGAGATAATCAAAGAGCATACATCCAAAAATATTGGCAAAAGGGCAGTTAAATTTCAGGTTTTAATTTAATTTAATTTGTGTTGTCAGCTTTCTAAATGTTATTTTGTGTGTGTGCTTTCTTTTTCTAAACATATACTCACTATCATACCTACTTTGTGTTCCGTTTTTAAAGAGTCCTCCAATTATCTAAGCATTATGGCCTGCTATAGACTGAATGTTTGTCTCCACCCCCATCACCCCCCAACCCCCAAAATTCATATATTGAAATCCTAACCCCCAAAGTGATAGCATTTGAAGGTGGAGCCTTTGGAAGGTGATTAGGTTATGAGGGTAGAGCCCTCATGAACAAGATCAGTGCCTTTAAAAAGAGACCTAAGAGAGTTTCCTTGTCCCCTCCACCATGTGAGAACACCATGACGAGATAACCATCTATGAACAAGGGAGCAGGCCCACTTCTGGTACTTTAATCTTGGGCTTTCCAGTCTCCAGAACCACGATAAATAAAGTTCTGTTATTTATAAGCCACACAGTCTATGGTATTCTGTTATAGCAGCCCAAATAGGCTAAGACAGGGCCCTAAAACCTGGATTCACCCTCACACTGGCACACATCAGCAGATAACATATACATTTTACTGACCCAGCAGAATTCCAATTGATGTAACATTCAAAAATCATTTAAAAATAAAATAATAGTCGAGATGACAAGAATGTGGCTAGTTCATGTGCCAGCCATTTCAAAGCAAAATAAGTTTTTGATGTTTTATATTATTCATCCCAGAAGATAAGTTAATCTGCAAAGACACGTGGATTTGAAATTCCACTACTAAAGATTAAAAAAAAAACAAGTCTCCAGATTGTTACTCGTTGTATCTTTATGCAGATTATATGTATCAATCACTCATACTGTTCAACTTTTAAAAATGCCTATGGCTAAATTAAGCCACAGAATAAAGGTCCTTGGATAAAAGTGGCCTTCATAGGGCTAAGAAAGACATCCTTCTGATCCACTGTACACAAAATGAAACCATTTATACTCTCTAGGGAGAATTCAAGTTTCTATCTGGCACAAAGTGAAGTCACTCTCTTGTTAGTGGATATAAGATATCTTTAATCATCAAGATATGCAAAGAAATTGGATAGTTACTTGAAAAACAGGGGGCACTTAATGCTAATGATATGAAGCTTAATAAGTAATGTTATGCTTATGCCTAAGAAATATCAGATTGATTTTTCTTTTAAAAAAGTATTGCTATTACTGTCAACACTTTCAAAAGTTCTGCTTCAAAAATAGAAATAGCATTTCTCATATTAAATATTGTTAATAGCACGAAGAAGAAAATGAGACTAAAATAAGACATTGTTTTTATCACTTTTTATTGGAATATCTCAAAACATGTTACATATTACGTGGGTAGTTCTCAGGCTCTAGGTAATTCTGAAATCATACCACTGTTTGTTAGCTAGGTGATCTGTGGCCTAGAGAGACAAAGAATTAGGTAGTAAAAATGAACACAAAAATAAATGCGGGGAGTATAAACTGGAATCCTGAGCACAAACTCTTGGATTAATCCATTCCAGTAAGTTTTTTCTAAGATAAGTGATTTCGTATCTTTTCAAAAAGATACTAAGTCCTTGTTTTCCATAAACTAATATAGTTTCAGAGACAATTTATTGGCTGATCTGAGAGTCATTTGAGTGGATCTAATTATATTCCAATGGTTCTAAATATATTGTGAGGTACAGATAATTCTGAAGAACTTTGTTCACAAAAAAAATGTACAGAACAACAAATCAGTTAAAAAATGTATTTCTGGTAGAAAATCCTTACTATAAAAATAGTTCTGTTCACACTTTGTACCTCCTCCAATTTCTATTTCACTCCAATTCTGGGAAATCTAAAAAGAAAAAGAAATTCTAAAACTAGATGGATAAAGTCCAAGAATCATTTTTCTTTTAATCTGGAAGAAATTTCAGAGATCATCCAGTTAGCCTTCAATTTTTCTGTCCTACGAACATGTCTAAGAGGTTTGTCTGAAATTGTAATGTAGCTAGAGGCAAAGTTAAGACTAGAAAACAAATCTATACTCCTACTACCACAGGGCCATCACATTTCACACGGCTTCTTCTCAAACCTGTACCTACTCCCACCTTCCCACAAAAAATATAAAGAAAAAAAAAATACAGTGGATGATCACATTAAAAAGTAGTCCTAGGTTATAACGAGCTTAATTCCTAAGAGTCTAATTGGTTTTTAATTGTTTTTAGTCAAAATGAAACTTATATTCCCAAGAGATAGACAATAGGAATGCTATTTGGCTTTTAAAGGGATGGTGTTCACACAGAGGTGTAAGAGAAAACTAAACAAAGGGGGAAACTCGACAGAACTGTATACTCAGCAACCCTATTTGAGCCATATGCTGGATGCAGAGGAAGGAAATGGAAAGCTTTGAAATGCAGCTGCTCCACTCCCTACTATTTCCACTCAAACCCAGCTATTTTTCCACCAGGATCCAACACATGTGTGGTGACATATGGAAACAGGGTGAGCTCATGAACCCAGAGGAATAGAGAGCCCAGCGTTCCCAGTGCAGCACCCTGGAAGCACGTGACCACTCCCAACTTCCACCCCTCTGGGTGGTAAATGTGGAAGAAGACCTAGTGATGGAAAAACCTACTGCACAGAAGAAAAAAGAAAGCCAAAAAATAACTCAGACACTTGCTGGCCATTTATTAATTTTGCCAGCAGACAAAACCGTTAGATGTAAAATCAGTCTGATGGGACCATGACCTTATTCATTACAATCATAGCAAGGAACTCCTTTGGGACATGAGAAGATAGTGGTTCCCAAAACTAATAATCAATGAAGACTATACAAACATAGGTGGGTTGTGCCAAAGTTCCTTATTTAGCAAAAGAAAACATCTACTCTGAACACAAGGCATAACAAAGCTCAACTCCAACAATGGAATGAAAGCTTCTTTTATTCCATCTTTTTTTCATGTTTGAATGTTTCTGACATGGCAGTATTAACATTTTAAATTGAATCTTTAAATAATCATGATGATGACAACCACATTATAGGGAAGCCAGACTCAGTAGATGACCTTAAGTAAGGTAGTCAGTTGCATATTTTCCAGTAGTTTGGTTTTGTGATATATACTTCTTCTCCTAGGTATTAAGATCTGGTTTGAATTAAAGTGTGCAGAGTGCTCTGAACTGTGAGAGTAACTGAAAGGACCTTTTTTAGCTGGTGGCCAAAACGCTTCTTTGTAGTTCATAGTATACAGTTTATTCACTTAATTACTTACTCATTTGATGAGCATTTATTGACATGCCCCCCACATACACACACCTCATGTCAATCAAGCACTGTGCTAGGTATACATATAAAACATGACCTAGTTTCAAGCCCTGTTTCTACCAAACATTTCCTTCCAACTGGGCATGATAGTTAATCCCTCTGAGCCTCTGTTTCCTCATTGGTCTATTGTAAAAGCTAAATGAGCTAATAGATGTAAAATACTCAATAAATAGTGATTTTAAAAAGACAGCCTCTGTCTTTGCACAGCTCAATCTGAAAATAAGACAAGTATATAAACAACTAAAATGTACTAAGATATTTGCCACAACAGACAATGTATGTACCAAGTAACATGAGAATACAGAGAAAGGAGTGATTAATTCTGTCTAGAGTTGGGAACATCATCAATGAAGCAACAAAGAGTAAGTGACTTTGAAGTATGAATAGAGGAGCAGGGAGAGACACTCAGAAAAACTAAGATTGAATCCACTGGGTCCCTGGAAAGTGAGAAGCTTCTCCCAGTAGCAGCAGAAACATTCGACTTTTAAGCTGGCAATGCTCCTGGCCTTAGAAGCTGGAAATAGCTCAGCTGTAGGCCATTCCCAGCTTCACCCACACCACCCGGTCCTGATGCCATTTCTTCTCACACCCAAAAGCAATACTGAGGGGCCTGACCCTCCTGAGGCATCAGTTTGGGAAAAGGATAGCGTGAAATCAGCAAGTGAGTCAGAGAAAGCAGAAGGAAACCATTGGATAAACCTAGAGTTAAAAACAAAATAGTTAAAACTATACAATATACTCAGGCTACTTAGGACTTAGTATGCATTCCAAGTAGGAAAACATTGTTAGTCACCAAAATATTGGAGTGGCTGTTTCTTCCAACATGCTAGAACCATAATGTATGGTCACAAAGCAGTAAGTTTATGACTAACGAATCAATGACCTGGTATGAAAGTGGCAAATAGAAGGTACCATTGCCCTCTCTCCATCCCTGGACAGACATTGCTAATCGATTTTGGCACACTTTCCCATTGAGACTGGACACTACCTCAGAATCTTGGCCCTTACTGTCAAGCCTGAACTAGTAGCTCTGTGAAGAATATGCTAAAAAAATAAAGAACATTACATTGTGCCTACAGAAAGATCAGGATTGCAGACTCATTGGTCTCATTAAGAGAGCTGTACCAAAAAAAAAACAAACAAACAATCAAACAAACAAAGTTCAACTTGACTGTAGATATTTACTGTAAAATGGGGCTGAGACACTGACCGTATTGGATAGTGTAGATTGGCTTACTCAGCAGGTATGCCAACTCCCTTCTGGAACGCAGAAGCTGGAAACATAAGAAACAACAGCTCCTGGTCCCTTTATTTATTAAAAAAAATTTTTTTTTTTAAGATTTATTTTATTGCTTTTGACACAGACAGAGAGAGACAGAGAGAGACAGGGAGAGGGGTTGGTGGGGGGGGGAGGGTTGTTGGGCAGAGCAGTCTCCATAGTTGTATGTCATCAGTTTTCGACACGGTTTTATTTGACACAGGTGGACAGGTCGCGCAAGGAGGGAACTGGGCTGGGGGGCTCCTGCATGGGAAGCACAACCCCAGCTCAGCATATGGGTCTGCCTGGACTGGGGTCGGGATTTGATCCTTCGTCCCCAGGGCTGCAAAGCTAGCGCTTAACCCGCTGAGCCATCCCGGCTTCCCCACCTGGTCCCTTTAAATGTAGAGTTTCTATCAGATTTTAATTCAGAAAGACCCTCATGGAATGAAAGGCAAGGTTCTGAGTACATATTGCTGGTAAGGTCTGTGACAAACACAGGATTGTCCTGTGGTCACACACATGGCAGGGACCTCCAGAGCCAGGAACTCCCTGGCCCTGGAGGAGGAAGGCTGCAGCATCTCATCCCAATGCCCAGTTCTGTAATGAAGTTCGGGGAGTCATTCTTAGAAGTTCAACCTAGAGTCTGTTTATTCAGCTCCCTACTCTGCAATGATTTCACCCACCTCTTAACAGCCACATATCTTTCTGCTTGCCTATAACTGAACTCTGACTGATAAAGGCAATGAAAAAAACCCTACCTCAAATCACATATGCTGGAAGAAAAATACGGAGCAAAAATAGTTCTATTATTATCAATGTTTTAACTAAAGCTCTTATTTTTATAGCTTCAGCTATTAGTTCTTTGAAAATAAATTCAAAATCCGTATTTCTACCTCCAACTTCTGATCCTTTCTGCCTTTTCTCACCTCAGATTATTTCCTGGATTTCTACACTTTGATTTCCTGCCAGCTAAAGGAAGTCAAATAACAATAATTTAATTTTTCATCTTCTCTTTCATCATTCTGGTCACCAGAACTCAAATTTTCAGCATAATCTGACTTCCCTCTTTCTCCCAGACCAAGCACTGACAATTCTACTTTTGCATCATCTCTCTTTTCCATCTCTTTTCCACCGATACTATCATCAGTTTCGTTCAGGCTTTTTCAGATCATGCTGGCACGCTATATTAGTCTTCCATCTGGTTTCCCTGCTTTCAGTACCTTCTCAATCCCCTTGGACCTCAAATTTCCCCAAGCTATTGTTACCAAACAGAAATTGGGGGTCCCGCTGCCTACTGCCCACTTGCAAATTTCAAAGGCAGGGGTGTGGTGAAAAGGAAAGGAGTCTTTATTTAAAAGCTACATGATTTCTAAGCACCCAGAGAAAACTAATTCTACCATCCTCTACCAAACCAGACCAGTCTCGGGCTGTACCTGGAGTTCCTGCTCCCTTTAAGAAAGGAAACCGTACAACTTGAATACCATCCTGCAGGCGACCCCCTGGCTCTGTGCCAGGGAAGCACTCCTAGTGCTGGGCATGCATGTGCCCCTTGCATCCACCATGCCACCCCTCTCCTTAAGAATTCAACTTTCCAGCCAATGCCTGTCCTAAGCCAGCTGATTGGCATCTTCCTTGGCCATGCCCAGGAAGGGAGCAAAGGGGTTTTCTCCTCCATCAATCACATTATTTTCCGGGTTGTGCGCCTGTGTACCTTGTACTTCAGGACTTGTTGCTTCCGTGGGGGAAATGAGGGACCAGAGCCCTCAGGAGCCTCGCCCTAGGAAGCTTTCTTATATGGGCCCCTTCCTTCACGCCAGTACCACTGTGGCAACCCAAATAATAGTCCTAAAAATCATTCTGCTCTTGACACTTTCTGCTTACACATTTCCAGATTTCCAGTACTTTGAATGTAAAATTCAAACAAGGTAACTTGGCACACAAGGCTTTGTTGATCTGACTGCTGAATATCTATCCCCGGTTATGGCCCACTGCTCCCCTCCTTGAATGAACACTACAGCCAGCGACAGCCAAACTTGCCTCTTCACTTCGTCTTCTTAGCACACCATGAAGAACCATGGCTTACATACCATTTTTCTCTCCTTTCAGTGCTCTTATTCTCCTCTCCGATTTTCATATACCATCGAGTTCAAAAATCAGAATCCCTCATCCATTCAAAGAGAAAAGGGGAGCAAAAAAAGCAGACTCTAGGAGCTATCTAAATGACAAATAAAAAATGTACTAAAATAGGAAGATATTCTTTTGTTTGTTTTAGTCAATTCACCGCTAAACATAAGTTCTATTTAGATTCAGGGAAAGCTCCAACCTGGTGTTTGTCTTATGTTTCTCCAGGTAGAAAATGCTGTTCAAATGAACTGAAGACATCAAATTATCCACAATGAATGAAAAACAGTACTGCCGAGTTATAGGAATGACTTTTTGGGTGAATGTGATCATCAATAGAGAACTTGGCTAACTTTATCCAAGTGAGCCATCCAGGCAGATGACTGGCTTGCTGAAACCCTCCGTCTCTACCACATATTTGCTCTGTGATAGTTTTAGGATCTGCAACAGGAAGGCATTATTCATTTTATCTATCTCACTAGATGGCCTTGACTCTACTTGTAGAACCATGAAAGGCTTTTCTTTTCTTTCATTTTCTCTCTCTTCTGCAGTATGCTTGCACCAACATGTTAAATGATTCTCTGCCAGATTTTAGCTTCTTTTTTTTTTTTCATGTTTTTTTTTAATTGTTAAATTTACTGGGGTGACATTGGTTGGTAAACATTACATAGGTTTCAGGTATACAATTCTACATTACATCATCTGTGTGTTGCATTATGTGCTCACCACCCAGAGTCAGTTCTCTTTCCATCACCATATATTTGATGTCCCCTCCCTACTCCTCAACCTCCCTCCCCTTTTACCCTCAGGTAACCACTAAACTATTGAGTGTGTCCATAAGACTTTGTGTCTTTGTTACTTTCAGTTTTATATTCCACCTATAAGTGAGGTCATACGCTTCTTGATGTTTTCAGTCTGACTTATCTCACTTAATATGATGATCTCAAAGCAGTATGGAGATTCCTCAGAACATTAAGAATAGGGGATGCCTGAATGGCTCAGTGGGTTAAGCACTTGCCCCAGCCCATGTGGACCCATATACTGAACTGGGGTGTTACCCCCCAGTTCAGTTCTTGCTGGGGTGAGAGCTTCCTGAACTAGAGGGAGGCCCCTACTTTGGCCTCCAGCTCACAGGGGTGTGCCTCCCATGCTGGAGGACCCTGCCCAGTTCCTACCCTGCACAGCCTCCTGCCCACCTGTGTGGAATGTAACTATGTCAAAAACTGATGATGTACAACTATGGAGACTGCTCTGGGTGCTCCCCTTTCTTGCTGTCTGTCTCTCTCTGTCAAAAACAATAAAATAAATCTTTTAAAAATTAAGAATAGAATTACCATATGACCCAGCAATCCCTCTTCTGGGTATTTACAAAGATACGTGTACCCCAATGCCCATTGCAGTACTATGGTATTCACAGTGGCCAAGTTGTGGAAACAACCAAAGTGTCCTTGATAGATGACTGGATAAAGAAGCTGTGATACGTTTACACAATGGAATACTACTCAGCAATAAGAAAAGATGAAATACAACAATTTGTGACAACATGAACAGACCTTGAGACTTGTAGCGTCTTGACACACATCACCTCTACTTTCTTCCCACCCTGCCACGACGTTTTTCCAATGGGGGCTCTGGCAGAGTATACTGAGTGATGCAGCTGAATTCACACTTGCTGATTATAGTCTAGGTGCCTTTTGTTTATTTACCTTGTTTGCCATTCATAGCCATATTACACAAGAGATGATGTCTGAGGCTTCAGGTGTTATTTTTGGTCACCTGCCAATTATCACTTGTCAAAATCTGAGACGCTCCCACAATCTTCTTTCCATGTCAGCCAGATCTTCTTCAGAGTCTGAGTGTTTCTCTTCATCTTCTCTTCATTCTGCTCCATATTTAATACAAAGAACTCTAGACCAGACAAATGCATTCTTCTCTATCTTAATAAGATGTACCTCATCCCTAGCCAAAAGTCTATCTTATTATTTGCAGCCATGATTAAAGACTCAAATCCCATCTACATAACCATTTCTTACCTTTTAAATTCTGATTGACAAAATATGCTTCCAAATTCATCCTTTTTCCAACAAATGGACTCAACAAATCTTTTTAGGCTTTCCCAGCAATTACAATGAGGAGAGACAAGCAATAGACCACATTAAATGTGCATATAGTCACATACAGGGAATCACACTTCCATTTTTCACTCAAAGGGTTAATTTTCACCCAATATCTAAGGCCCTCTTTGATGAATTGTGGTTCTTCCAGGTCAGTGTTTCACTCTTGTCCCATATTCTCTCCAACTCACATTCTTTTACTTTCCTGTCTCAAGAACCAAATATTGATTCACCGTTATTCTTGAGGGATACCGGCTACTTCTCTAGATAGTTTAGATTGTCACATACTTCTCAGTATGAAGAGGCTCACATCTGTGTTTATCTCTCCTTGCAGTAGATTTTCATCTCCTCTTCCTCTTGTCGGATTCCTCTCCTTTTTATTCTTCTGACTCAGATTTCAATTTTCTTTCATCTATTGAAATCCTGCTTCCTGGCTTTCTTATTTCCTGAATTCTCTCCAAGAACTTTGAATCCTTTGTTTTTTCCATTCCCCAAGTCCCTTCACACTTTGCACAAGCCAGATTGCATTTAGTTCCTATTCTCTGGTTCTTTCCTCTGACAAGAATATGAATAGCACATTCTCTAATTTACCCTAGGAGCTAAAGAGTTTGAAGAAGTTCTAGGACAGAAATCTGAAATGGAGTCCTCGCTCTTTGTGACTCCATTCTATAACTACTTCAGTTGACAAAATGACTAATCATATATTTCCCTGCCGAAGAAGCTGATAACCACTCTGGAAATTACCCATTGTGCTTCATTCAGCTACTCAGCCACACTCAACGCTCAAGAGGAGTGGGTGTCTTGGGCTCCTTCAGAAATGTAAAACACTCCCCTATCCCATCTTATAAACTGGAATGATTAAAATCTTGGGTTTCATCATTCATCAGGCCTAGCCAAAAAACCCGTTATGTGATATCACTGGCCCTGTACCTTTCCTTTATACCCCTGTTTATAGTTGTTATCAATTATTTGAGTGATTATCTGTTTAACATCTGAATTCTTAACATTAACACCATCACTCTCCACTTTGCTATTTGTTACCCAAGATGTGGATCACAGGCAACGGGTTTCACAATCATCACACAGAATAGTCAGCAGTCTAAGGAGAGCTAACATTTCACTTGCAGCAAAGGCAAACAAGAAGGATGATGCATTTAGAGGCATGTGTTCTGAATGCACAGCGGGTGCCAGTCCGCAGGTACCACAGAAAGCAGATGAGAAGGGGCTACTGCTCACGCTGCAGAAGCACTGCAGAAAATTATTAAAGTCCTCGCTCCTGCCAGAACCTCCTGGGCAACAGTCACAGGAGACATCTCAGTGGAAAACACTGCTTGGCTTCAAGTCTAATAACCTGAACATGATTCAGGGCAATTACCTCAGGCGGTAGCCTCTAGGGTATGCCTGTGGTCACTCAGCAACAGGTGTGCCTCCCTCGTGTGGTCCAAAGCAACCCCACACAGCTCTGCCATCCAAGCTCCCCTCTCCCCCAGGAACCATCAAGTTTCTTTTCTCCTGCTCCAAACGGCAACACATTAAGTACATTTTCTCCTGACCATTTTGCAATTTTTGTGACTTCTTACAAACTCCTGTTGTGCTTGTTCTTAGGTCATGAAAGTCAGAAGTAGAACAACTAATGAAGTGTCCTGAATTCTAGTCCTGAGTTTTGCCTGGGGAAAGTCATATTTCTGGATCTGCTTCTTCAGCTGTTAAATAAGGGAGCCATCTGCTTCAGGGTTTAGTTTGGTTTGGTTTTAACCTAAGGTAAACCCTCTAGGAAAGAGTTTTTCTAATTGGGGTTTATAACTGACTCACTAGTGGATCATAAAAATTAGTTTTTGTAAACACAGAGAATAGTCAATAATACTGCAACAACTATGTGTAGTGCCAGTGGATACTAGACTAATCAAGAGGTCACTGCATAAATTCTATAAATGTCTAACCACTATGCTGGACACCTGAAATTAGTTTTTAAATAAAAATTAATTTTAAATAAACATTTTATATTGATTTCTAAAATACATTTTTAAAAATCAGTTTTGTAATGGAAAGGAATATATTAGAGTATATTGTACAAACAAGTGTATTATTCTATGAAACTTCTATCGTGTCTATGTGTGCATCTGAGTTGGATGTTGAAGACATTTCTTATTGTGGATAGAAGTAAAAAAAACTTAAAACTCTGCCCTACAATTATAGAGGGGCAGAAAGTAGATTAGTAGTTGGCTAGGATCGGGGGTAAGTAGGAATGGGGAGTGACTGTAAGTGGACTTAAGATTTCTTTTTAAGGTGATGGAAAGTTTCTATAATTAGTTTGTGGTGGTGGTTACAGAACTCTGTAAATATACTAAAATTCATTAAATTATACACTGAAAATAGGTGAAATTCATGGTACTTAAATTATATCTCAATAAAGTTATTTAAAAATAAAGGAAAACACTGCTCCAGGGGGCCATAGATTTGCTTCAGAACATCTATAGATCCTGAGAAATTATATTATAAATTTTATTTAAGACGAGGAAATTGAGCTTTTTATCAGATTCTGAAAGGAATCTAAGACTCCCAGAACATTTCGAACCAGTTGATCAAACTGTCAATTTCCTTCTAGCACTAAAATTCCATAATTCTAAAACCTTAAAGTTTATTTTAACTTTATTGCCTCAAAATTACAATGATAAACTTTTACTGCCAAAGCATTTTCGAGTGTCCATTTATTTATTCAATAATCTGTGTTGATTGGATTATAGGTATTAAAATACTTTTAAAAGTAAAGTACTGTGTGAATTTGAAGTATTAATAATAACATTATCACTATTTGATTATAATATTTGATATATTTTGTTTTACTTATCTGCATTGGTCTATATCCACAAGGTTCTTAATTATAGCTGCAGCTATAATTCATATGCAAATCATACATTACAACAGTATTCACACCTCCAATTTTCTTCTCATATTGGTGATCCATAATTCCAAGAGTGGCAGAGCTCACAGATCCTCCACAGTCTTTCACTGGTGTGACAACCTTTTGGTACTGAAGAAAACGAGAATATATCACCCCAAAATATGCCATTTGGGCATATAAAGTATTTAGAATTAAAGGCATTTAAGAAACAACAGATGCAAGAAAGACACTCTGGCTCTCCTTTTTCTTCCTGAAAGCAGAAGTTAAACTCCCATGTGAAAGGTTCCCATACCAGGGGTTAAGAAGACTTTCTTATCAGCCCAGAGATGGCACTAGAGGAACCTGCAAACACACTTACTCCGTTAGTTTCCTCCCATATATTTACCTCCCCAGTTTGTCACCCTTGGAAGCCTAAAACTATTTTTCTTTGTCTTGTCCTTACTTTACAATTTTATTTTATTTTATTATTTTGTTGTTGTTGTTGTTGAAGATGCTATGTATGCCAGCATTCTAAGCCACCATTTTTAGTGACTTTGGATTTAGGTTGCTCCCCTGTGATGTGTGCAGCACATGTTAATAAATGGTTTTTCTCTTGTTAATCTGTCTTTTTGTTAAGAGTCCCAGCTGAAAGCCTAAGATGGGTAAAGGTAAAGTTCTGTCTCTTCTTCAGTAGCAAAGATAAATGAGAGTTAAGAGATATTAAAGGAACAAAAGAAGTCAGGGCATCTGTATATCTTATGTAAATACAAAGACAGACTGGAAGTTTTTAAAGCAAAATGGCAATATGGGGACAGAAAATATGCAAAAACTTGAGATAGATTCTTGTGCACAGGCCACGAACTGTCAGCCAACTATACTTACTAAGTTAAGAGTTTCTTAGGGAAGCTGGGATGGCTCAGCAGGTTGAGTACTCATTTTGCAGCCCCTGGACCAGAGGATCGAATTCCAGCCCCAGCCCATGCAGACCCATATGCTGAACTGGGGTGTCCCCCCAGTTCAGTTCTTGCTGGGCCCTATGCGGGAGGCTCCCAGCCCAGTTCCTGCCCTGTGCAGCCCGGCACCCACCTGTGGAGTGAAACTTTATGGAAAACTAATGCTGTCAACTATAGAGACTGTTCTGGGCTCTCCCTCTTCTCTCTGCCTCTCTCTATCTGTCGCTCTCTGCCAATAAATAGATAAATAAATCTTTGTAAAAAAAAGAGTTTCTTGAGGGCAACAAACATGTCTACTTCAACTAATAATGCTAAAAACAGGGCTTTATAAATAGTATTTAATATTTGTTAAATTGCAATATGATTTCACATTGCACACTAATTGGTAATAAACAAAGGACTAAATATAACCTGTGTCCACCAAGAGAAGATAGTTGATACTTTCAAATCATTATAATAAAGTATGTTTATATGTGCTACTATAAAATCATCTCCACAGTATACTGAATGAAAAAAGCAATATGTAGAATATCCTCATTGGAATAAAAAATAGGAAATGCCAGGATAGCTCAGCAGGTTGAGTGCTTGCCTTGCAACCACAAGGTCTGGGAATCAAATCCCTGACCTAGCCCATGCAAACCCGTATACTGAACTGCAGCATAACTGTAACTGCTGAGCCTTGTAGCAAAGGTTTTCATCTCCCATGCAGGAGGCCCCAGTTCGGTCATTGCTCCTATGGCCCCACATCGACTTGTGTGGAATGAAACCATGTCACAACTAATGACAAACAACTGTGGAAGCTGCTCTGGGCCTTCCCCCTTTCTCTCTTACTCACCTTCTCTCAAACAAAATAAATCTTCAAAAAAAGGAAGGAAGGAAGGAAGGAAGAGAAAAAGAAAGAAAGAAAGAAAGAAAGAAAAAAAGAAAGAAAGAAGGAAAGAAAGAAATTTTATATATGATGTAATATTTCTGGAAGGATCAGGAGTTTTTTTATGATGACTGCCTCTAGAAAGTAAGACTGATTATTAATAAAGAATTGCTTTTCACTATACACCATTTTATTCTTTTTGGATCTTTTAATCTATAAATTTATTAATTGTTTTTATTTAAAAATCTTTTTAAAATTTGGGGAAGCCGGGATGGCTCAGTGGGTTAGGCGCTCACTTTGCAGCCCCAGGGACCGAGGATTGAATCCCAGCCCCGGCCCCGTGTGGACCCATATGCTGAACTGGGGAGTGCTCCCAGTTCAGTTCTCACTGGGGCGAGACCCTGGCCCAA
Organism: Craseonycteris thonglongyai; assembly: GCA_004027555.1. Lineage (NCBI taxonomy): Eukaryota > Metazoa > Chordata > Mammalia > Chiroptera > Craseonycteridae > Craseonycteris > Craseonycteris thonglongyai. The sequence continues at coordinate 11,714 of PVKE010013239.1, read as the reverse complement.
TTCCTGCCCTGTGCAGCCCCTCCCACCTGTGGAAAGAAACTATGTGGAAAAACCAATGATATACAACTATGGAGACTGTTCTGGGCCCTACCCCTTCTCTCTGTCTCTGACTCTGTATCTCTCTCTCTCTCTCTCTGTCAAAAACAATAAATAAATCTTAAAAAAAAAAAAATAGTACCAGAGAAAACTATTTAGTATCATCATGTATTCAGCTATTCCACGTACCTTATCATACTTAATGTAAACAACTTGTGTTATGGATGAAGAAACCAAGGCTTAGATACCATACACGACTTGCAGAACACCACACAGCTTGACAGTAAACAACCTATCTACCAGTACTCAACCCAAATCCTTAGACTCCGTATCTACTGACACTTTTTTCCATAATTCTTACAAACCAAATGCATATGTATATAAAACCATAGTACATCTCATTGTTCAGTCAGTTTAGTTCTATGCTCAAGAATGTTGCTTTTGCTACAAGATGGCAGGCAGGTGAGATTTAAAAGTACAACATAATATTTTCTACAAACTTCTTTCTCCGTTTAGCCCTTATCATTCTTTCCTATGGGGCTCAAGTTCTTCATTTAACTGGATCTTGTCTCTGGCTTTTACAATAAGGGACTTCATCTTTGCACCAACTCTTGTTTTAAATTATACGTTGTGATGTCTATTCCCCCAGCTATAGGACCCTCTGCCATTCTGGTTCTCCCATGGTACAATCATCATACCTTTCATTCTCTCCTTTTTTCAGTGAACTCTAATTTCTACCTATTTCCATTTCATTTTTCTAAATACTATATTATCTCTCCCTTATTCTATACAACTTCTTATCCTCCAACTCATTCCCAAGTCCTCAAAATGCTCAATTTCTGCTAGAAGTATATTATCTTCCACTGGGCTATTTTGATACCTCTGACACCAATATACGTATTCTTATATTTGTGTGAACTATTTTATGATTTTACTACTCTTTAATAATAACTAAACTGCATTTCTCTGACATTGAATAAGAGATAACATACCTCAAGAATAGTTTCATTTTTTTTAAGAATACTTTTTTTTTACTAACAACTGTAACCCCATAGTAGGGAGTACTGCACAGTGGTTAGAATATGGCTCTCAAATTAAATTTGAGTTTGAGACCCAGCTCTGTCAATTAATAACTATTGAGGGAAGCCAGGATGGCTCAGCAGGTTAAGCACTCACTTTGCAGCCTGGGGGTCTGAGGATTGTATCCCGGCTCCGGCCTGGGCAGACCCATGCTGAACTGGGGTGTGCTTCCCATGTGGGAGGCCCCCAGTTCAGACCCTAGCTCGCAGGGGAGTGCCTCACATGTAGGAGGCCCCCACTTGATTCCTTCCCTGCATGGCCCCCACCCACCGTGTGAAAAGAAACCATGTCAAAAACTGATGATGTACAACTGTGGAGACTGCTCTGGGCCCTCCCCCTTTTTTCTCTGTCTCTCTCTCTCAGTGTCAAAAACAAGAAAATCAATCTCTAAAAAACTGACTATTGAGTTTGGGAAACATTTTAAATTATATCTATTTCCCCATTTGTATAATGAAGATAATAGTACTTATTTTAAAGTTTTTCTGTTGTGATTGTGTAGAATGATGCAAGTAACCTGCTTGTGATATTAGTGGGTTCAATGTAAGTGCCAAATAAATGCCCCTCCTTTTCCCCTCATATCACCATTAGTTCTTCATAACTTTGCAAAACACATCCTTCTCTGCCCCAACCCCACTTCCACTCACATTTTAACCTCAACACTCATCATGTACTTGGAAACCAAGATAGCTAGTTCCGTCATACTATTCACATTAAGAGTTTCATAGGGAAAATACCAAATGGACCTCCTCTGGCACACAATGTGTTGTGCCTTCCCCTTTTTGCTGTAGGCGAAAGTATTTCCCCTAAATCATAAAACTTTAGCTCCCAATCTCAAAGAATGAACCCAAATATTTGGTAAACAATTAAAATCTTTTTATACTGCATTAAAATTTACCAAAGAAGCTAGCCTGTATCCATTGACATTAATTATAGTGGTGATTTCCTATGACTATGCCAGAGGATGTATCCTAGGCTCAAGTTTGATTTTTAGCTGCTCTGAAGCTCATCAGACACCCGTTCTATTTAGCTACTGGAATATTCAAGCACCATAGTGCTTTTAAAATAGTGGACAAGCCACCCACAAAGACATATTTTAAACAAAAGGTTTTAGTATTTAAAGATCATGATTTGAGTTCTTTCAATGCTCTCTTAATAGAATTATATTATGGGGATGATCAAGAATTTCATAGAACAAGGGTTATTGATGAGGTGGGAGTACTAGTGCAATATGATTGTGTGACTTATTATTAACATATGTGCCAAATTTCGGCCTACTTGTGTCTATATTCTTTCAGATATTGCCAAAGAAGGATGTCAAACATAAAGAAAACCCCACCTGTGGATAAAATCAAGTTTTGTGCCAACATCAAGTTCCTCACAAAACAAGGGAAATACCTCAAACCATTTTGGAAGAGATGTGAGCTGTTCATGGGGACTGTTACCCTGGGAAATCCATAGTTTACAAGTGACATAGCCTTTGCACTCAAGGCAGAGTTGATTGAAGATGACCTCCATATGGGATACCCAATAAAGGCCACTTCCTCAGACATTATCCAAAAAATTGAAAAACTTGTGTGGAAGATGCCAGCTTGAATAAAAAACAGCTTGCAGCAATGGTTGGAGTATAACCTACAACTATTTTGAATAGTCTTTATCAGAATTTAAAGTCAGTGCAAGATCGTACTGAGAGGGTGCACTGAGAGGATGTTGGGGTAGCTAAGTAGGTGTCAGGCTTGCTTTGCAATAGTGAGGTCAGGGGATCGAATCTTTGCCCTGGCCCATACAAACCCATATGCTCAGCTATGGTGCAACTGGTAACTGTTAAGCCCCATGGTGAAAGTTCTCCCCTCCCATGTGGAAGGCCCCCAGTTTGGTTCCCACCCTGCACAGCCCCACGTCCACCTGTGTGGAACAAAACCATGTTACAACTAATGATGTACAACTATGGAGACTGCTCTGAGCTCTCCTTCCTTCTCTGTTTCTCTCTCTCTCTCTCTCTCTCTCTCTCTCTCTCTCTCTCTCTCTCTCACACACACACACACACACACACACACACACACACAGATAGCTTCTCTCAGAACAAAAAAAATTAATCTTTTTTAAAAATGATGAGTACTGAGAAGGCTCATGCTGCTTTGAAGACAACAGTGCATCAAGTGTTCATGACAGCTTTTGGAATTCTGCAGAGACAACAAAGTTGGAGTTTAAAAATGGTTTGTCACTGGAGATGAACCTTTCCTTCATCATTATGAGCCTGAGTCAAAGCAGGAGTTCATACAGTGGAATGAAAAGGGTACCCCAGCCCCTTAGAAGTTCAAGGCATTGCGATTGGCTGGAAAAAACATGACCATTGTTTTTTGAGATACAGAAGGTATTCTGCTGATTGATTATAAACATAAAGATGTCACTATAACTGGACAGTACTATTCCAGTCTGCTGAAACAGTTAAAAGAATCTTGGAAGGAAGAAAGAAGAGGAAAATGGACCAAACTGGTGCTGCTATGAAGTTTAGCATAACAATGTGCCCGTGCACGTGGGTAATGCTGTGCTGGCTACTCTTCATGACTGTGGCTTTCAAACATTAAACCACCCTCCCCACAGTCCAGACCTGGCCCCCAATAATAAAAACCAGCTTTGAGGGAAGACATTTATAGATGACAAGGAGGTTAAAGCTGCAATTTCAGCATATTTTGAGTGCAAAAACAAAACATTTGAGGGTATAAATAAACACTGAAAGGCCTGAAAAGTATATTATAGTTAAGAGTGAATATATTGAAAATGAAAAATAATAGGTTTTGAGGGGTTTTTTTGGGTTTTTTTACCCTTCTTCCCCTTCATTCTGCAAATTTCTAGACCATGCCTCATAAGATCCAAGCCAGGGGTGTTCAACCTTTTGGCTTCCTTGGGCCACATTGGAAGAATTACTTTTGGGCACACATAAGATACACTAACACTAATGATAGCTGATAAGATTCAAACAAAACTGCAAAAAAAATCTCATAATGTTTTAAGAAACTTTACGAATTTGTGTTGGCCCACATTCAAAGCTGTCCTGGGCCGCATGTGGCCCTCAGACCTCAGGTTGGACAAGCTAAGCTAATATAAGGCTATCACTCCAAGTAAAGTCAGATGGAAAAAAAAGAATGGATTTTCCTGAAGACAGAGGAACAGAAAATTTTCTTCCCCTCTTATCCACTTCTATAACTTGATTGCAGTTTCTGAAATCAAGTAATAATAGAACTGGGCACCATAAAATCCCCAATGGAACGAAGCAGGGAAATTTTGAAAAGCTCTAATATGCCAAGGTGTCTTTTGAGCTGGAAGGAAATCTTCAAATAATTTTCTGACCCTAGTTTAACTTTAATCCCCTTTTTTTCCAGAGTAGAAAACTGAGGCTTAAATAGTTAACATGATAGTCCCAACATGGATTCTAAAGATTATCAAAGAAATCATGGTAAAAGTGAGATTGAACATAATATGACTTGTATTTCTCACCCAATCTCAGGGTATGATTTAGCATAAGTAAGCATGGTAACCCGTTCTCATTTGATAGAGACTAGTAAAAAGTAGGTATGTAACCCAAGGTCAAATGAAAAGTAACATTGACTAGGAGTTATTTAGTCAATCACCAAAATAAGAATAAATCACCAAAAAATCATTTATTGTGGGGGGAAAAAAAAGGTTTGCAACCCAGTACACGCAGAGAGTGCAAGTCTCATGTACACATTGCCCTTCATGCCAACATAGAGGGGTATTTATAGAAGGAGAAAGGGAAGTTAAGGGTGGCGGAGTTAGAACCATAGAGCTTTAATATAAACATAGAGGTCTTTCTGTACGGTTCTTGTAATTATATAGTTTGAAAACTCCTCCCACAAGCTCTAGCTCTTTTCATAGACTTTCCCTACTGATTATGTTTATTTAAAATCCCAGTCAGTCTTTATCACTAGTATGAGTCAAACAGGTATAAGGACAACTTTCTGTAGGTGATAATTTCTGGAAGAGATTTTGATCTCTTCCCTAATGAAAAGAGACAGTGAAAAAGGAATACATTTTCCTCAGGCTATGAATGCAGTGATTTTAGGATTCAGTTCCAAGAGCTATACCAGCTATTTGGGAACCTTGCTATGAAAAGCATTAAAATGAAGTCAACCTTCAAAGAATGGCAAAGACGAAAGGTGCAGAGTGGTGGTCACTGACAGTACTGTTGAACTAATACACCCAACTAGAGATAATTATCTTTAGATTTATTATCTGAGATAATTGAATGTCTTTGATGTTGAAATATTGATAATTTAGTCAAATATTATGTGACTTACAGTGAAATATATATACTCTCATCTTCTACAGCTTTCTGTCCCCCCCCAAAAAAACCCCCAAGTTTGTGGTAATTACTACATCTGTGCTAGACTATACTTCCTTAGAAAGCAGGAACTATGGTATGATTATCTTTGAAACCACGGAAACCAGCACAGTCTAGAAAAATAGTATGTCTCAGAATGTTGGTTATTGTGAGATTATAGTCGCATAACCATTTTTGAAAATAGTTTGGTAGTTTCTTTTAAGGTTGATCATAAGTTTACTATATGACCTAGTATTTTCACTCCTAAGAATCTACCCAAAAAAGTCAAAACATATTCACACAAAGATTTGTACACAAATGTTCATAGCAACACTATTAATAATAACCAAAAAACTGGAAGCAATCCAAATATTTTCAAGTGGTGAATGGTTAAACAAAATGGTATGTCCATATAATGGAATAGTATTTAGCAACAAAAAGGAACAAAAGACTGAATATGCTACAATATAGATGAACCTCAAGAACATTTGCTAAATAAAAGACTACATATTGTATAATTCCATTTACCATATTTTCTGGCGTATAAGACGACTGGGCGTATAAGACGACCCCCTAATTTTACAGTTAAAACATAGGTGTAGGCCTATATTCGCTGAATAAGACTACCCCCGAGGCTGTAGTCTTATACAGCGAATATAGGCCTAAACCTATGTTTTAACTGTAAAATTAGGGGATCGTCTTATACACCCGGTCATCTTATACGCCGGAAAATACGGGTATATAAAGTGTCCACAATAGGCAAATTTATACAAACAAACAAACAAAAATGATCAGTAATTATCCAAGTAATCAGCAATACTGGGAGTAAGACGGGATTAGGGAAGAGGTAATTGAAATGTTTTATTTATTTATTATTATTATTTTTTAAAGATTTATTTTTATTGTTTTAGACAGAGAGAGAGAGAGATACAGAGACAGACAGAAGAAGGAGGGCCCAGAACAGTCTCCATAGCTGCACATCATTGGTTTTTCCACATAGTTTCATTCCACAGGTGGGTGCAGGGCTGCACAGGGAAGGATCTGGGCCCAGGTCTCACACCCAGTGAGAACTGAATTGGGGGCACTCCCCAGTTCAACATATGGGTCTGCGGCTGGGGCCAGGATTCGAACCTCGGTCCCTGGGGCTGCAAAGTGAGCACTTAATCCACTGAGCCATTCTGGCCTCCCTGAAATGTTTTAAAATTGGATTGTGACAAGGATTACACAGCTTTATAAATTTACTAAAAATTATTGACTTATTCACTTTCAACAGCAAAAATTTGTAGTGTATAAATTATACTCAAAGAGCTATTTAAAAATGTAGCATTATTGAAATAAAACAAATTTGTTGAACTATTGAAATATGAGTATGTAAAAATCACCCGTCAAGGACTTGATGTAGACAAATGCCTACCTAATACCACACCACAAGTCATACAAGTAGGTGTAAAGATGTTGCCTTCCGTTGGGTTAAGCAATATTGTTCCAACTGGCATATTATAGCAGTTAAGTACAAAGTGTAAATTAAGCAGATGAAAGACTAGTAAAAACTCAAAGCAAGAAGCAATCACAGGGAGCTGGATTTTAAGAAAGGTATTTTAAAAAGGCAGAACTTCAACTGAACTTGGAAGAAAAGGAAGTATTTGGGGCAGAATAGAAAACTGTTTAGCATATTCTGGCAGTGCAAAAATAGTGTTAAGCACTAGGTTGGATGTTTCAACTTTTGTTCAGAAAGGGCTATTTATAGTTATTTTAATTAACTCATGTTAACTAGATTAAGATCATGTAAGTAGGTCTATTTAAATACTTAGTGAATTACTGGGGAAACCAGGATGGCTCAGCCGGTTAAGTGCTCGATTTGCAGCCCCAGGGTCTGAGGACCCATGTGCCAAACTGGGGTGTGGCCCCAGTTCAATTCTTGCCAGGGTGAGCTTCCCATGTGGGAGACCCCGTAGGAGGCCCCCAGTTAGGCCCCCAGCTTGCAGAAACGTGCCTCCAGTGCAGGAGGCGCCAGCCCATTCTCCACAGCCCACTGCGCGCCCCACCTCATGTGAAATAAAACTATGTCGAGAACTGATGATATACAACTGTGGAGACTGCTCTGGACCCTCCCTCTTCTCTCTGTCTCTCTCTGTCTCTCTCTCTGTCAAAAACAATAAAATAAATCTTAAAAAAAACAACTTAGTGAATTACATTTTATCCCACATTTTAAATTACACATTTAATAGCTTTGATTTTTTGTAAGCATTTCAAATGTGTATGCAGACACACAATCCTAAGAAGGAAGGGACCTTCCTTCTGCATAACTCTTATACTCATAGATCTAATAAATTATATCTATAAAAATGTGAGTCACAACTGTTCTTTAAATATCACAAAACTGGTTTTTTAAATTATTCATATTCTATTAAATTTTTTATTTGTTTTATGTCTAAACCAAATGCATATTTGAAATGAAAGTCACATGTGTAATCTCTCAGATTAAATAACAAATGTACATGTTTTCTTAATGATTGTATAAAATTCCTATATAAAAGCATAAGTACCACATGCTCAATTTACTTCATTGTATTCATATTTAACTTTAATTCTTTCTGAATATCAAGACACTTGCTTAATTAATGGAGATTTATCATCTCAGGTAGAATAAACTTATTAAATCAAAGTTCTAGGGCCTTGATACAATTACTTGTTATTCATAAATTTAAGACCAGGAAGTAGGACTTGAGATATATATCTCTATGATTTTTCTGGAATCACAGATGAACTGCACCTTTTTTTTTTTTCCCCATATAAACTATGTCAACAAGCCCATGCTATACTCATCAAATCAATTTTAATCACCTAACTGGGATAGCAAGTATTCTGTACTGTCACCCTGGTTGCAATTAACTTCCTTCATGCTTTGATTTGATTCCATTAATCATTTTATCGCCTCATGGGATTCTGCAAGGCTTCCAATTCTTTTAGTCCTGATTGGGTCTTGCTTGCTTCTTATTCTTTTGTCTAGCTCTGGACAGAACCAGTAGTCTTCTTAATGGCATTATTGGCATTGTAGGGAATCTACCCCCACAGTGCCCCATTTCCTTTAACAGAGCTCTGTTGCCAAAAATAAATGCCAAAGAAGGTCTGTAACATCGTGAAACTGATGCCCAAGTCATGGAAAGTTCAAGCTGTAAGGTAATCTACAGTGTTGGAATGGTCACAGTGGAAGTCAGGCAGAGAGTCATTCAAAGGGGTCAAGGAAGATTTCTTCACAGACTGTGTGACTTGATAATAGTTACCTGAGAGAGGAGGAATAGACAGGATAGCAGCTATGAGAACGTGGGCCTGAAGGAGAAATGGCTCTGTTCAGTTTCTGGAAACTTCATGATAGTAAAATTCAGGATAATTCTATGCCAACATATGGAAACTATCCAGTGAAGGTGAAGACGTTACAAGGATAGAAAGATTTTAAAGGATCCTGAAGTTAACTAATAAAGATGTTTAAAAGCATAAGAGATGATAAATGATAAGATAAAGTGAAGAAGAAAATTTGATCCCAGAGCTCTAGGCATCTAGTAGTAGAGACAAACCCGTGGCAAAAAAATTTGTATTCACCTAACATTCTGGACAATCCAAAGATGACTAAGCAGTAAGGCAGCTGCTCCTTAATTTCCAGCACCATCTGAAACATCAAAATTTTCAACTGATAGCAAGAACTGAGAAAATACAGTCACTTCAGTGCTAGTAGTGCAAACGGAATTTGATCTGTGGCAATTTTTACAATTGTCTTATTAAAAATAAAGTTATGAAAAAGTGATAAAGATGGCATCCATAGCTTTTTACCACATTGAATTAATCTCATCCATATTTGAAATTAAATTTCGAGGTTACAAATCTTGTATATTCTTGCAAATGTTTCTGCATTAAGTGGCCTGTAGTTAAAATAGAAAAACTGAAATGCAATAGGTTAGGAAATTTCTCATGTCCCATTGAGTTTCCAGCAGGAAAGAAAAGAAGAAACTACTGATGCTTTCCTTGTTTACTTGTTGTATGGCTTCATTGTCCCATCCTTAATTCAAATGTACTCGTTACAAATTTAGCAGAAGCAAATAAACACAAATTTAACCTAATCTTTGTTGCAGATATCAACTACATTTTTGGTGAAAATTTTAGTTTCAAATAGGACTACAGAATACTCAGTTAAATTTGAATTAAAGTGACACTGCTTTTTTGGTATGTCACAAAAAAATTATTCTTTGTTATTTGAAATTCAAATTTAACTGGGTATGCTGAATTTTATCTGGCAACACTAGTTCTAATGTGAGTATAGTTCAGTGACTTGAAATCAAAGGGGCGTGAACCAGAGAATTTGACATACCACTAATAAACATAACAAACTAATCTAAATCACTAATATCCTTCCACTCCCTATCCTTCACTCTTATCTCTCTAATCTATTTTTAATTTCAGTCAACTTTCTCATACAGCCGGAGTCCAGTGAGTAGTAACTTTGAAAAGCAATTTGGCTCTAACAGAAAATCAATCATTTTATCAGTCAGAAGAAGGTATTCTAGATTAAAATTTCTCATTTATTTATGTCAATATTTTTATCTAATAAGAAAATATGTGTCAGTTGCACATAGCTATTATAGTCTACTAAACCAGCTAAAACTTTGTCTGTTTAATTGATTTACATGTCATATATGTGGAAATAAGTAACAGAAGATTGACTTCATCTTGTTAATTGAAATTCAAACTCAAAATGCTCAATTATTTGTGTTGGCAATAAAAAATTATCCCCATTAAGTAGGTGTCAAATGCATAAGAGTAAATGAAATTCGTGGAGAAGGGAGTGCAGAAAAGACAGAATGTCTATGATGTCAATACAGACAAGGAGAGGAGAAAAAGTAAGGCAGTTAGCAAATGAATGTCTACCAAGGTATGGGAGACAGAATAATGACTCCCAAAGAAGTCCATGCTTTCCTTAATCCCCAGAATCTGTGAAGATGTTGCCTTACATGATGAAATTTAAGAATCTTGAAATGGGAGATTGTTCTTGATTACCTAGGTGAACCCAAACTAATTACCTAAATCTTTAAAAGTAGAGAAGTTTCCCTTGCTGCACAGAACTAGAAAGGTGGCAGCGTGAGAAAGATAATTGCTGGTTGAAGATGGTGGAAGGGGCCATGAGCCGGGAGAGACAGCGAGTTTCTAGAAGCTAGAAGGTAGATTCTCCTTTAGAGCTTCCAGAGAGAAACTCAGAACTGCCAGCACCTTTATTTTTGCTCAGTGAGGGCCATGTCTGGCTTCTGACCTGTAGAACTGTAAGATCATAAATTCATGTTTTGTTTTAAAATTTATTTATTTATTTATTTTAAGAGAGAGACAGAGACAGAGAAGAGGGGAGGGCCCAGAGCAGTTTCCACAGTTGTACATCATTAGATGTGACATAGTTTCATACTATCCAGGTGGATGTGGGGCTGGGTGGGGTGGGAACCGAACTTGGAGCCTCCCGTATGGGAGATGAGAAACTTCACCTCAGGACTCACCACAGTTCAATTTATGGGTTTGCATGGGGTCAGATTCGATCCCTGGACCTCGCAGTTGCAAGGCAAACACTCAACCTGCTGAACTATCCTGACATCCCAAAATTATGTTGTCTTAAACTATTATATCTGGTAATTTGTTAAGGCAGCAATAGAAAACTAATGGATAAGGCTTGCCTATCTCCAATTAAAACACTTACAGAATTTGAGAGTGGGCAGTCTCACAGGGAAGGTATTAATACAGGGATCTCCATAAGGAAATAGAAGGATTTTGTTTTGATATCTGGATGTGAATTTGCATGCCATCTCCCACCCTTGGTCATACCTCCTCCTTCAATTTACCAAGTTCCTAGGGATTGTCAGAATGCTGGCTGCCCCACTTCTTTTGCACAAGAATGTACCCATGTGGCTATGGTGACATAGATACTATTTTTAAGCCACAAAATAAAATGAAAAAAAAAGAAAAAGAAAGGAGATCCCAACCAATGTTTAAGCTCTGAAAATAAAAAATAGTCAAAATTTTGTTATACCGTAGGAAGCCTGTATTCTGTTATGCATACACCAGGAATTCACAGCTTTAAAGGATGTTTAAAGAAAAGATTTGGGTTTGGTTGTGAATAGTTAATGTTATTTAATATGTGAGTAATAAAGCAAAAGTTTTACTTACTTGTTTTTTATAAAATATTAATATTTTATTTTTTAGTTTATGTTACAAAGGATTTTTTTTT